>LQNS02278096.1:28337474-28360114 GCA_001587735.2 Parhyale hawaiensis | reverse complement strand
TTAACTGAGCGCAGACAGTACACACGACCGCATTACATCTGGCAAGGGAGTGTGATGCGAGTCCGTCACTCGAGTAGATCTGTGTACGTGCAGCCAAGGTTTGGCTCACCTGCTCAAGCATCCAGGCCTGTGAGTGATTGCTCTATGCAGCCCAAACATTACTTGATCGGATCAAAATATCAACATTTTCAGCATGATGAGTGCTGTTATTATAAAATCATGCAAATAATCGGTATAAAATTTGATAAAAAGTACGTCAAAACAATTGCGGGGGAAAACAACTGTGCAGGTCTTGCTTCATTCATTGTACAGTACAGTTGTCGTTTTGTTGCGTTACCTCTTTGTGGGGCTATTAGCAGGTAACAGTAACACTTTGCGCGCGGGGCGCTAGTTGTTCAATTGATTTCGCTGTGCTGCGTGCAGGCGGCCTGGCACTAAGCGCTGTAGTAAACATATTTAACAATGAATTGAATCCATCTTCGTTTGCCCTTGATAATAAAATCGCCTCCGAAAAAGAAAACTAACTCTTCCAACCAAACAATTAAAGCTGAGTGGCTAAATGATAGTGAATTTGCAGACTGGCTCGAACAGGTCAAATAGCATAAGGGGACCGTTATTGAAATGGCTGCAAATTCACATTAACAAAAAATGTGAACCAGTCTGCACTAGCGAATCACACAGAAACTGTAAACCATAAAGCAAACTTTCAGAGCGCTCAATCATCTGTGGATATCACTCAGTTTCTTGATAAAAAGCAAACCGGGCGCTCGGTACACGTAGCAAAGAGTGTTGATTATTGTTGGATTCTTCGCCGAACATAGTATACGTTTTTCCCATGCTAACCACTTTGGCATCATGTGTAAAATAGCCTTCCCTGACAGTGAGATCGCCAATTGTAGGTCTGTAGCAATGAAACAAACTTAAATTGCTCATGTTATCCAAAATAAAATTACATTTTAGGAAAATTTATTCCTAAATGGCATTTGTTAGAAGCAGAAATTTTCAGTAACTCAAATTTTGGGAGAATTGGTGCGTTATTTTGACATTGAAAAAGAAGACGTAGTTTATGCGCTGCTGGATTATGCCTGGATAGTTGGAGAAAGGGGTCAACAACACTGTCGCTGTATTTGTAGACATTGATGAAAAGAAAATTCATGACTAAAACAACGTCAGTATCATATTTTTTCGATATTTTGTTATTATAGTAGACCTTGGGATTTTTTCTTCGATCTTGGGAAATTTTGGGGCAGGATCTTGGGAATTTCTGAAAACCTCAGTGGGAGCACTGCCTACGGGAGGTACGGCTCAGGCGAACTCCCTTATGTCCCTCGAAAATTTAGAAGAGTCTTGTGAACTATCTGCAGTAGCACTCAACTACATTTCCATAAAAGGCTATTATTCAACAGCCCAGCTTGAAACGTGCACTGGTACTGTCAACAAACGACCCATATAAATCCTGCTGAATGGTGGATCGACAACCGTCTATGTGAAGAAAGACTCTATCACTACTTCCGCACCGAGCAAGGCCCTGCCGAAATGGCACTTCTGTTTGCCGCTACACATATGTAAAAGAAAAGGATCGCGTTGCCAACGAAGAAACTGTCCACGTATGCAGCAGATGTTTACGGCTTCTACTACTCCAGGAAAACCGAAGTATGCACTCCTCGACCGAAGTACGTATGCACTCCTCGACCGAAGTACGTATGCACTCCTCGACCGAACCGAAGTGCTGTGCAGCTCCCGAATGCTACAGAAAATCAGGTGTAAACGATGCAATAGTGAACTGGCGCCATCAGCGACTTCTTCAACACTGAATGATACACAATAATTGTGAGCGGATAACCAGCTGACCAATTTTTTTGTCTCGGCTACATAGGCAGAGATATAGAGACATCACTCCCCCCCCCTCCCGCCCCTTTGTCTCGCCAACCTACCTACCTCCAGTACTTAAACTCACCGCATTTTTCTTTTCTTCACTTAACTATTCGTGCACTTAAATTCATTGAATTTTTCTTTTCTTCACTTAACTTGCGGTGGACTTTATAGGGTAGTTCGTACAGTGCGGCTGTACTTACTCTCCTGGGGCTAATTGGCCAATATCTGCTTCACGAACCAGTGCGTGTGAGTTTCCAATGTGTAGTCAAAGTTGACTTAGCCTTTTTAGTAGATCCGTCTCTGAGTATACACATGTATCTATTGTAACTAAGTTAACCCTCCGATTGGTATTTCTTTTAACACGTTATAAAGAAAACAGGCTTATTTCGGAATGTTGTTTGAGGAAAACCGAAATATGCACCTTCCCGGAACAGCACTATAACTGAACATGTTCAGTGTTTCTTACATTCGGTACACAATTGTTTGCTCGCAAGGATGCACACACTTATATCCTAATTCACTGAAATAGTACACATTAACATTTACCTAGCTCGCATACAATACAACCTTTCCCAGTTAAGGAGATATAAGCTTTATCATTTCACAGAAATAAATTAATTTTCCCGCCGCATATCCTATATACGGGATGATATCATTTCAGTACTTATAAATTTTTGCGCTCAAGCGATAACTGCCTAGTCAAAGGAAGAAAGTAAGTTGGCAATAATAAATACTGCGTCTACTCAGCCCTGAAAATTGGTTTCTCCTGTGCTTCGTTAATCATCTACTCAACTTGTATGTCCTGAACTGAGAACACGAGTAGTTTTAATGTATGGAGAAATCGGTAAAAATTTATTGACATTTAGTCTCGTTATGATTTTACACTTCTTCTCTACCACTCTAAAATAGTTTTTCTCCACTGTGTCAAATTTATTCAAAACAATTCGAGAGCAAAAACATATTACAGCGCTAGTTACAAAGAATTTAAAATTGGTGTCAACGTTTCGACAGCCGACTTGTGTCATCATCAGGACATTTAAAAACCTGAAATGAAAGGGGATACGTAGAAATACAGGAAAAAACACTGTCACAAAGCGTAAAATCGAATTAAGCACTAGGTTATTGTAATTGTGAAGGTTTCATCCAGAAGCTATCAGTAACACAAGATCTATGTTGGAGAATAGCAGATTCAGCAGCACTGGTGATGCTTACTGCATGGTGACAGCACATCGAACGGGAGGATTACTGGATTTTTGAAGCCATCTTAACTATTATAGTTAATGAACATTGAAGGATTCGTACATAAAATGCAATTACTTACCTAAAACAGCAAATTAAAGATAACGAAGACGGTCAAAATCCAGATACCAAGAACACTTCTTATGCAGTACCTCCAGCCGTGCCAAGAGAACTTTTGCGACAGCTGCTTCAAATCTGCACTACAGAAACCCCGTTCAACTTCAAATGGAACACCTATATCCAGCACAACGGTGTATCTATGGGTTGCCCATTGGGTCCAACTTTTGCCGATTTCTATATGTCTCAATTAGAAAATCATTTACTCTCTCAAAATATGATCTCAAATCCTATTTTCTACGTCAGATATGTCGATGACATCTTTGCAATTTTTAAAACTAAAGGCCACATACGCTACTTCACCGACTGACTGCGTAGGAATTCTGTGCTGAATTTCACTACTGACGAGATGAAAAGCCCCGAATTTCACTTTTTGGATGTTAAGCTAAACCTTCACTGTGGAAAATTGCCCACTTCAGTCTTCACAAAGCCAATCAACTTTGGTATCTACACCGCATTCGATTCTTACGTTCCACTGTCCTATAAAAAGTCAGTTGTGCGAACTCTCGTCAACAGAGCTCTTGAATATTCCTCAACGTGGCAGTCTTTCGATATCGAAGTCCGACGTCTTAAACAGGTCTTTGCTAATAACAACTATCCTCAGTCAATTGTAGAAAAAATAATATCGTCCTGTACAACTAGGCACGTCACCGCTTCAATAGGCGATCAAAGCAACGAAATACCGTTCTTTGTTCCATTAACAAACCTCTCCAAGTTCAAACCCGACAGCAAAACGGTCAAAAGTATTATTAAACAGCATGTTCAGCCATCCAACTGCAACCAAACTAGATCTCTGCACGCTTGTTATCGGCCATATAAAATTTCCTCTTTTTTCACCACCCGTACGCCCCAAACCGATGTCTCGAGGGCGAGAGTTGTGTACCAGTTCTCATGCTCAGAGGGCAACTGTAGTGCGTCCTATATCGGTTACACTACGAACACTCTCGAGACTCGTATTAAGCAGCACAGGTATTCATCTAGCAGCATTCATAAGCATTTCAGTTACGATCTCCACATGGCCGTTCCGTCCTACGAGACCATTAGAAATCATTTCAAAGTACTGCATAACTTCAAAAGAACCATAGACCTAAAACTGGCAAAAGCAATAGAAATTAAAAGACAAAATCCATTCATTAACGTAAAATACGACAAATCCTTCAATATTCTTAAACTATAATAGTAAAGATGGCTTCAAAAATCCAGTAACCCTCCCATTTCATGTGCTGTCACCATGCAGTAAACATCACCAGTGCCGCTGAATCTGCTACTCTCCAACATAGGTCATGTGTTACTGATGGCTTCTGGATGAAACCTTCACAACGAAGTAACCTATTGTTTAATTCTAGTTTACGTTTTGTGACAGTGTTTTTTTTCCTGTATTTCTACGTATCCACTTTCATTTCAGGTTTTTAAATGTCCTGATAATGACACCAGTCGGCTATCGAAACGTCGACACCTTTAAATTCTTTGTAACTAGTGCTGTAATATGTTTTTACTATCGAATTGTTTTAAATAAATTTGATACAGTGGAGAAAAACTATTTTAGAGTGGTAGAGAAGAAGTGTAAAATCATAACGAAACTAAATGCTGATGTGTCTTATCTCATATTTAGTCATAAAAATCGATTTGGTGTGATTCCATTCGTGTTCCATGTTTTTCTATTATTATTTGGGAATTCTTCTTTATTTTGTTCTTGTGCTTTTTCTTATTAATAGTATTCAAAGCATGTGCAAATCTTATTATCAGGAGGAACCAATCATTAAAAAATTAGGTAAAGATCCGTTCGACCATTTCTTGGTTTGTGTACCTTATTTATACATATATATTATTTTTTTGTAATATAACTCAGAAAGTAATCAAAGGAGCTTCGTGAAATTTGTAGGAAGTGTTGGGAATTTTACGGGGAACACATAACCTATATTTATGTGATGGTTTGTTACTGTGTTTGCTGCATGATTGTTTTACTATTTGTGAGTAACATATCCCGAATAGTTGTGAATAGATCTTCATGAAATTTGCAGGAATTGTAAGGATGGATTAAAAGGCATAGATGACCAAATTTTCGTTGTGTTTGCTCCTTTGCTTAATAAAAATAACTGAAAATGTTATGGACGGATCCTCAAAAATATGCAAAAACTGCTAAGAATGTTGCGAGAGACACATGGCCCAATTTAAGTGTAATAAGAAAATATCTCCTTCAGAATCTAATCTAATACTAAGAATAACCTTCGTGTGTTTATAAATAAATATATAGATAAATATATATATATATATATATATTTATATGTTTGGTGTCACGCTTTTAACGAAATAGATAGGCGGAAATTAGCCCAGGTTGGAGGCTCTGGTGCTCCTCTCAAGCTCCATTGAAAGAGATAGGCAGAAAATAGGCCGGGTTGGAGAAGTTGGCAAACGTATCTTAAGCAGGGACAGTTGAAATTCCAACAATGAAGACATCGCAGGCTTAGTCTGATTTGTACGAGTATAAGCTTCTCCANCTGTCGAAGCATTGACACCTTTAAATTCTTTGTAACTAGTGCTGTAATATGTTTTTACTCTCGAATTGTTTTGAATAAATTTGATACAGTGGAGAAAAACTATTTTAGAGTGGTAGAGAAGAAGTGTAAAATCATAACGAAACTAAAGGCTGATGTGTCTTATCTGATATTTAGTCATAAAAATCGATTTGGTGTGATTCCATTCGTGTTCCATGATTTTCTATTATTATTTGGGAATTGTTCTTTATTTTGTTCGTGTGCTTTTTCTTATTAATAGTATTCAAAGCATGTGCAAATCTTATTATCAGGAGGAACCAATCATTAAAAAATTAGGTAAAGATCCGTTCGACCGTTTCTTGGTTTGTGTACCTTATTTATACATATATATTATTTTTTTGTAATATAACTCAGAAAGTAATCAAAGGAGCTTCGTGAAATTAGTAGGAAGTGTTGGGAATTTTACGGGGAACACAAAACTTATATTTATGTGATGGCTTGTTACTGTGTTTGCTGCATGATTGTTTTACTATTTATGAGTAACATATCCCGAATAGTTGTGAATAGATCTTCATGAAATTTGCAGGAATTGTAAGGATGGATTAAAAGGCACAGATGACCAAATTTTGGTTGCGTTTGCTCCTTTGCTTAATAAAGATAAGTGAAAATGTTATGGACGGATCTTCAAAAAGTATACAAAAACTGCTAGGAATGTTGCGAGAGACACATGGCCCAATTTAAGTGTAATAAGAAAACATCTCCTTCAGAATTAATTTGAATATATCCTAAACAGTGCACTGCATGGCGAAGTTATGCGCTCCCACAAGCTTCTCTAGTTTTAATGGGAATGAATTAGGTTGCAGTCTGTTTCCCAGAGACTCTTCTTTCTTGATGTATTTGAGGTATATTCGATCTAGTAAGCTCCAGATATTATTGCAAGTAATGACTATCTGCTTATAGGCAAGATGTCGGTTTTTGCAGGGGCCAAGTTCTCATGAGATACTTGGTGTCCTAGTAAGGTTGGGATCCTGTGCAAGGTTCACGCTGTGACTGATGACATTGGAGTAGTCCCGAGGTTTCTATGCTTCTTGCTTCCTTCATTAGGTTTTGTTCCCCTCTCTGGGCTTCGGCTGCCCTAATCATTTCCGTCTGTATGACCGACTTGTTAGCGCTGCCAGTCGATTGTGAGCCCAAAATAATTTGGTAGATTTATCCCATAGACGGAGTGTTACTGGCCTCTCTGCGTTCCATGAGGTAGCCTATTTAATAATGAGAACAAAATACTCGAGCTGCGTCCGTAGCCCATCTCTTTACGTTAGGAACGGTAAGGTGCCAAGCTCGTCACTTCGGTAGGTGTTCATTCCCGGAACGGTGCTGATATTGAATTCGTTGCAGGGATTCAGGCTCAGTCGCGTCGATATGCATTGTACAAGCGTTCAGGTCGGCTGTAAATGTTTTTTTATCTTTTTTAGCAGCGTTTCGTTTGGGTTGCTTTTGTCTTTTTATGTCCTGGCCCGAAGTTCAATAATAATAACAGGAACGAAAAAAGTTTTTCCTTGATGAAAATGGAGGTGGTGGTCACCAGTGTTATTAAATGAGAAAGAGAAGATGGAGCCGGGAGATGCACTTGTCTTTTACTGGGAATATCAGCTCAGCATGCAAAACGGCTGGAAGCTACCATCACAATTTTTACGCCATCAGTTCTGACGACCGGGCGGGCACGGTAGTTATAATATATGGATGCTAAGACTTATGCCAAAGGATGAAAAGTCGACTCGACACTTACTTTTGCACCTTCCTGTTCAACTGGCATTTCGCTGCGGAGCTTGAAGTTGGACGGATAGACGGTGGTCAAGTTAGGTTCGGTACCCGGTTGCTGAGGCTGGTGGAATAAAGAAAAAGTTACAATAATTAACAAAATGTTAATCATGAAGAATGCTTATGCTGTCTTTTCAAATTTTTCCGATCTACTCTTATTTTTATTTAGACATGGACATTTTATTGTTTCGTTATTATCGCTTACATTACAAATACAGGCATTTTACGTTGGATAGCAGTTGCGGTTAGGGGCTCAGAAGCTCCATCGTATAAGCCAAAGAAGCGGACAAGCTAAGGAATTCCATCGTTAGGTGAGTGAGCAGGCAGAAATAAGCTTAAATTAAAGGCAATGGTATAGCTGGAGGAAGCTGCAGAGTTATGGAGAGGCCGTCCCATCATGATTTAGCCTGCTTATAAGACATCATCAGGCAAACTGATGCTCATTGTCCAACCGAAAACGATCAAAAGAAAAACTCAGGAACCGAGGACTGCTGTAACTGAATCGTAAAAAGCTAAATCAAAAAACCAGTAATAAAGTAAGACTTAAATACTGCAGAAGACAATGTATTCCTTCTCTTGCATCTTAAAGTCTCCGTCAGTCCGCGCAATGAGCAGCAATCGGTTAGGTGAGCGCTAAAAAGATCAAGTGGCAGACCACAAGTCACCTGAGGAGGCCATTCAGTCGCGGTGCCCAGAGCAATGCCTTGGAACTCGGTTCCCATGGCACCTACACTTGGGGATTGACCTTGATTGACCACTTCTTGACCAGGCCCAAATTGGGACCCAGGACCGGAAGGTTGAGGTGCATTGAAAGCAGGTTGACCAGGAGGACCATACTGGGGCTGAGGGAAATTCGAAGCTTGAGGTCTCGGAGCTGGAACAGTGGTGGCTTGCTGCACGTTAGGCTGGCGCGGAGCACCAAAAGGCGCGCCATGGACAGGACCGTGAGCTACATTACTTTGGTTGAAAGCCTGGGCCATGGGATTGTTAGCATTTGGTGGCGGGGTAGGAGTGTTAGACATTTGCACGGGCACGTTAAACTCTCGTGGAAATGGTTGTTGGTATTGCTGTGGAACACTCTGAGGAGGTTGCTGTTGTGGTGGATGTGGTTGGAAAGGTTGGGGATGTTGTTGCTGTTGTTGCTTTTGGAAGAACTGCTGCTGCTGCTGTTGCAGCACTTTCTGTTGAGGGTTTGGGTTAAATTGGACAGGGATGTTACGTTGTTGCATGCCAGGAGGAGTTCCGGTCATAGTGTATTGCTGTTCTTCGTGATGTTCTTGCACGATTTGTTGTCCAGGTTGCTGGGATTGGTAGGTTTTTGTTGTAGTGACAACCCTCACCTGGGAAGAACTCGATGACGTGGTGGATTGGGAAGCCATTGCCGGACGAGGGGGCACTGGAGGAGCTCCTTCACCTGTAGAAGGATCAGTGCCACTCGGCAACCTTGGAGGTGGATTGGCAAACTCAGACTCAGAAGGACTAGCCAGATTTGGAGCAGACGAATGAGCCTGCAGGAAACCCTGTGCGTCATGTCACTGTCTATATGCTATGCTCTCATTTGAACTAGTGCCAGATTATGCCAGTTGCTTATGCTATCATTCCTTGTGACGAGAATGATATTTGCTGAAAGTTTTAACTACGTATTTACTACTTAGCTATCGCGGACTGGAATGCAAATTACTCGGCCAACATTCAGTGTACTTCGTGTGTACAAAAACCCTATCTAATTATCTGTTGTGATCTTCCAGTACATTTTAAAATTTTAGCTGCAAAACGCCTTTTTGTCAACCTTTGGAGCAGGTAGCCCGACTGCCAATACAGTGCGCAAATTAGGTTTTTAACTTTAAGTTAGTTCATGAAATGAGCACTTCCCTCTATGCTCAAAAAAAAAGTTCTTATTTTTCTTCTCTAGCGTATACTAGGTAGTGGGGACATAGCAGTAGTGTATGATTAGGACATTGGAGAACTACTATTATATAGAGAAGAAAAAACGATATATGACACGATGCTCACTCTCCGTTTCAGATTATTTTTTCCGTTGTAAAGCAAAAAAAACGAACAGTTTTTTGTGTGAAGTGCGCCCGTAAGCTCTGGCATAATCTCGCACTGCGGGAACTTTGTTGCGACGATCAAGTAAATTGTTAAATAATTTTGTTGGGTGATATATGCTGTAAATGTAAGCCAGAGAGTTATGTGCTGTTATGAAATACGGTTTATTGTCTATACAATGGTTATTTTACCGTGTATCAGGATAGGCATTGAGTTCTAGTTTTTGTTGTGGAAGCCGCGAGGTTATTGAATTTGTAGCATTAGAAGTTATACGAATAGCATGAATTTACAGATAGCGAAATTTTAATCAATAGTTAACAGATACAAAGAAAGTTATGCTTTGTCTGAGTACAACCATGTATCAAAATTTACAGAAGCATATTGCAGTGTATGATTATGTATTAGCCATTGAGTACAAATTGCAAGTGATTGTCAAAATCATGTAAACTAAAGTAATTATATCATGCGAGGTTAACGTGCGTAAAATCATATTAAATAAACTAATATAATAGAGCCATTCAAACGAGTTGATTAGAAATAAAATGTTTGTTGTTGTATTGCATGTGTAAATGTTGTAGATATTAACATTCTTTATATGTTGGTTACAATGAAGACGATTTAAGGTTATATCTACATACGTAATTATAACAGTTTAAAACGTAACGTAAATTGATCATTATTGCTTTGATTTTTTAGCATCTAGCAAATAAAAAGTAAATTGTCAATATGAGTCACTAATTATATAGTTAAAAGTAATTCTGCAGTGAAATTTCAAAAAGCAGCTTAATGGGAAATAAACTTAAGAAATAACAGGTTAAGATTGGCAAATGGTGCTTTCATTTAATAAGCTAAATAAACGTTAATAAAGTGGCAGATGTGTAGCAACTATGCAACATAGAACTACGTTCTTTCGTTCTAAAAAATATAACTAATAAATTTTCTGCACGAATACAAGCAATGCAGTGACGTGGGTAAGTATTTTCTCTGTCGTTTCTGAAACATTCTTTCCTCGATAAAGTCGCCACAGGAATGGCAAAATGCAATGAGTTCAAAACGTTCTTCCGTTTCTGAATTAAATACACACATTATCTCCAGTGCATTATATGTAATATTATTGTTTATGATACGCGCCAAATACCGCCATTGCATGATACGTCCTGGGGCGGCATAAGTTGGGATGTGTTTGATTGGCGAGCGAAACCATAAGGCTTGACTTGCCCGAAACTTAAGAGAGGAGCGTTGGCTTTGCCACTTGAAAATCCTGCTGCAGGTGTCAAAAGTAACCCGAGTACGTAGGTACGCTGAACTGGCTGAAAACTTCATTTCACAAAATAAGAGTGAATTTACAACCTCAAGTGTAACCGATCAAGAGTCAATGCCTAGAAATTCGATTTGACGTGTCACAACCAGTGCATCTAACTGAAGTGCCAGGCAAGTCAAACCTTATAGTCTTAATTTCTCTGGCCAATTGAACGCACCCTTGGCCAGACTTCGAACGGTTCATGTAGCATGCCTCACACCGTACGAAACATGCTATATGCATTATTCACATATGCTAAGTTTTGTATGGAAGAGTTAGATGCTGTAAATTGGCTCTTTATTGTTTAAATATATATATGTATGCCATGAATGGGTGCTAAGTTAGCTCTCTTAGTTATGACAAAATGGTAAAAAAACTGAGGTGAATGAAGGCCAAGAGCCATTATTTTAAAAAAGTCGATTAGCAAAGAGAATAGGCTGCATGCATATCTAGAGGTCAAACTTCTTTTTAGAACAATACGGAGCAAATCTATGCACTAGATGCAATCAATATTCGGTAAGCTTCAAGTATAGTTACAAAAACGCAAGTAAAAAATTACCGTATGGCGAAACTCTATTTTTGAAAAAATAAAGCGCGTAGCAACTATGCAACGTTAGCTATGTATTAATTAAAGTTGAAAACCGTTAAGCTCGAGTATAGTCCTTTCTGTGAGGTGGGACATGGCGGATACAGGCGGCTTAACCACAGGGGTAAATATCGCCCCATGGCTGGGGGCTTCCGCTTATTTTTCTGTTTTTTTTTTTTTTTTTTTTTTTTTTGCGAGGGGACCACAAGTGACAGTTAATTGCTGCCCTCCTCAGTGTCTGAGCATTTGTTCGGCAANTAAAGTTGAAAACCGTTAAGCTCAAGTATAGTACTTGCTGTGAGGTGGGTCATGATGGGTACAGGTGGCTTAACCACAGTGGAAAATATTATCGCATGGCTGAGGGCTTCGGCTTATTTTGCTGTTTTTTTTTTTTTTTTTTTTTTGCGAGGGGACCACAAGTGACAGTTGCTGCCCACCTCAGTGTCTGAGCATTTGTTCGGCAATATGTTATGGCGTTGCCACTGCACTTAAATGCGTTAGAAAACTACTGATGTTGGAGAGCATTAGAGCTTCTTCGCTTGGGTCATCAGAGTCGATCTAAGCCAAACCCACTCGAATTGACTTGGTACAAATGCAGACAGGAACTTTCACCGCGTCATTTTGACTCGTTGCACAGGCGGTAGAAATAACCTGATTATGTTGAGCCGATTGAAAACTGCGATTTACTCACTATGAGTAAGTTCTTCTAAGTTTCACAGGAAATCGATTAAGAGTCAAGGCGTAAAACTCGAATCAACAGGTTGAAGCAGCCCTCCTGCCAGAAGTTTCGTACAAGTCGAGTCGAGCGGGTTTGGTTTAGATAAACTTTGACGACGTAATCGCATGCATCCTTACTAGATGAAGTTTGTGAAAAGAAATGAACTATAGTCTGACCAGCCCACGAAGGCGGCTTAAGCGGGACATGAGAGCTTGCGCATGTGCCATATTTCGTACTTAGATAAAATTGATCTTTTATATTATACTTTTCCAATAAATATAGAATTATCTTGGACTGTTTTAGAAGCTGCAATTGTAATTAAGTAAATAATAAAGACAACAAATTTCTTGAAAATGATAAAATATAACAATATTTGAGAAACTTGGCATAGCAGCATTTGCTGCTCTGCATTAGTCATTAGTCATAACTCGCTTTTGGCTCTCCCGTTAGTCACAAGCTTCGACTCGATCGGGAGCTGCCATAGCAATGAGGTCTCGGCACCCGTGGGGTGACGTGCATAGCATCACTTGGACCTCATCTGATTTCACCCAGGGCACCTCAGGCACGTGCATCAATTTGACTGTCCACTCCAAATTTTGACGGAATCCTAGGATAAACTTTATTGTGTTATTATTTTTTATTTATTTCTATTTCATTATTATTATTACTTTTTTATACATACGTCTCGCATAACGTAAGTTTTTTCCACAGAAGTGCTCCAGGTGATGCATATCATCATTATATTTTTCCATATGAACTAAAAATAAAAAAGTGTTTTTTACAACGATAGCTTTGAAACTTGAGATAAGACAAGTGATAAAGCAGCTTAAAATGAGGGAGGCAGGGAGAGTTTACTGTGCGTTTTCACCGAGAGGTGAGCCGACAGGTGGATTAACGGTGTAAGACAATCTTCCTTCATCGTTTCTAATTTGTTTCGACCGACTTTATATCCGTAAACTTAAAAAATTGTTGCTAACGGAGTCAATTTTAGCAACTTATAGGAGTGGCCGTGCTAAAAGTTTATTTATATTACTAATGATTATAATTTTATTGTTAGTTCGAGCTTCTCAGCAATAATAAGTCTGAACATTTACTTGTTAAGTAATGAGCAAATTTTCACTTGAAGGATTATAGAAGTGGTATAAATGAATATAATTATGCTCGTAAACCAATGACTGTATCGTCAATTCCACCAGGTGAGCAGTGATATATAACTAAGCAGTTATCCAAAAATTGAGAATAAAATCATCCCTTCCGCCGACATCGAATTGGAGTATGGCCGAACACATCTGTTTGAAACTAATAATAATATTGTTCATTTCAGTTTCGTTGTATTGGAGTATTGACGAACACAATATTTGCAATTTTAAAATTGTGGCGTTATGTCTGTCGTATTAAAGGCGCCTTATGGCATTACTGAACACCATAAATCCATATAAGCATTAGTAGAGCACCATTTGCCATAGCACCAAGAGCATATCAACAGTAGCTTATTAGCAATAGCATACCAAAAAGTAACTAGCGTTAGTTAAGCAAGCACCTTAAGCGCGTACAAGCTGGGTCTGGGTGGTACAGGTGGCTGTGTACCACCACCTTGTCGGCCGCGGGGTACCTGAGGTTGCTGGGTCCGCAGTGACGGATTGGACAGGTAGATGGACGAGTCCGCACCTCTCGGTGGCCACTCTACTGCACGGCCTGCACACCAAAGGTAGAATTAGTTACTACCTTTCTAGTGCATACAAGCATACAATCAGCGTGACAGTATCCGTTAGTAGTCGTGTGATACACATTACTTTATAATCATCCTGTGATGGTGACAAACAGACTTGACAGTTTCCCTTGCTAGTTGTGTGATACGAATTGCGTGATGATGGTTGGTGGTCGTTTTAGTGTGACTATAACTAACTTGAGAGTTTCCTCTGGGAGGTGTATGCTCTATACTTAGGTGACTAACATGTTTCTCAGTTTCCTATCTGTGTAGCGCTTAGCATTCAAATAATAGATGAGTTTGCTATTTAGTGACACACAGACTACATAATTTAGGTCCACTGTGTTCATGTTGCACATTTTTAGATCACTGTCTTGCTTTTTGAGTAGTTATGACATTTGACAGCATACAATGTTGCGCATATGATACAATTCATCAGATGATTCTACAGGATTGGTTGTTTCGGCCTGTTGTAATTTGTCACATTTAGATGAGGTGCACCAACAATGGAATTTGACAGTCCATCCCAAGGGATTTATGAGACGGTTCTAGAAATCATGAAACTGAAGCCTCTGGATGACTACATCTTTTATTAATTTTTTATCACACCCGCAGTAGCGGCAGGCTACAGCGTCTGACGTCGACTCTCAAGGTCGCTGGTTCTTACCCAGTTCCCAGCTGGGCATCTTCTTAGCGCGCTTGTGTGATCGGTCAGCATCCGGTGTGCATACTGCTGCGGGTTACTGACCTTCCCTAGCAATGGGGAGGGTTGGGGGGTCGCACATATTGTCGCTTGGAGTCTTCCGCAACTGGCTCCATAGCTCTAAACATCTGTGGTCGACTGCAGCCGTATACTCCTCTGGGGCCTGTTGGTCTATATCTGCAGCACAAACCAGTGCATGCGGGTTTCCCAGTTTGGGGTGCGGTCAAGTTGACTTTACCTTTACCAATATTACTCTCTGAACTTGATTCCTTTTCAATAAAGAAATGTGTTGCACTTTATGTTTTTCTATAATTCAAGAGCTGACCGTATCTTATCAATCTTGCGAAGGAGGATTAGTTTTTTGGCCGTCTCAAGCGCAAGCGGCTGGCGAATAACACCTAAAAATTGATATAACGCGAACTGCGATAGCAGACAAGCTAAGCTAATCGGACTACTTCTTTTTGTGGTGAGTCTTTTGAGCTACTGTTGAATACTCATGAACTTTCCTAAATTATACGGTATCCAAAAATTGGAAGGGTTGAATTCATTTTGTATTTTGCAATATTATGCAGTATAGTTGTAAGGAGAGAGGTACTCAGTATTCACCAATGACATAAAACAGCGGCCGAATCAAAATACGAGAGCGCAGTTGTCAACGCGGCGTTCTTTTCTCTAAGATTGAAAAACACAGATTCGGACAAAATAGAGATTCGGGACAGTTTGGGTCCACCCAAGCGTCGGCCTATCCAATACCAGAAAACAGGCTCAATAACGAGACCCAACCCTCGCGAGGCTAACCCAACCTGCTAGATTACTTTCCGTAAGGAGGATCCGCCTTTTTTGAAACAAATTTAGACTGCAGCGTCTTCATTCTGTACTCATGAGAACACTATACAATTAGCCCTCAGGCCTCCTAGACCACATACTACCATCCAGCCGATCTGTCCCTGTCACGGAGGCTAAGTTTGCTCGCCGAGAGGCTACCAAAACGGTCTTCCCGATCAAGAAAACTCAAAGCTTTGTGCCCCGCTGTAAAATGATATCAAGTAGTATTACTCTGACCGATTTTCAAAACAGACCACTGAAGTTATAGTAGAAGAGATATTTGACTCTATGAGAGAACTTCAACAATTTATTAAATACTATAAGGCTAAAATAAATGGATAAATAAACGGTATCGATTGTCGTCGAATCATGACACTTATCTCGGTGGAAAGGGCCAATTGAAGATATCTAATTATGGATATTCTTATTGATAATTATGGTACACTCGACCCTCGAAAAGAACACACTTTAACAACGCTCTTTTTTTGTAATATCGCAACATGCACCAACACTATAACATGAGCTGAAACAAAAAAATCTTTGCGCTCTATACGTTTCCTGACGGCATAGAAATCTCAGAGCAACCTCTGTATTGCGCACAGAGAAAGAGAGAGAGAGTGCATCGGGAAAAATTTGACAGTTCCTGTAACTTTACACCAAAATATTGTGTCCACCCTTTATTAAAGACATGATTCGGGAAACATAATTCTGCACAGACAGATGCTGGTTTCATTTTTTTTTACGTTAAGGATCTGTAGCTACAGTTTTTTTGTCGTATCTGGCGGCGTTATATTCAGTCGTATCCTATTCCTAACTTTTCATTTATAGTTTTAATCTCACATTCGATATAGTGTACGCTACTTACGTTACAATCAGTTGTTTATTTTCTTGCTTTTGCCATCTGTGCCCTCATATTGTATAAGACTTGTTGTTTTCGGTACAGTTATGAAATCATTGGTTCGTACTTTGAAAATTCATGTCCTCATATTGTTGTACACTGTCCATGGTCAGCTCTAAGTAAGTCAATAGTTCTTGTATTTCTTACTGATATCCTGTATTTTAAAGTGTGTACGACCTTCACATGAGATCGATTGTGACTCTTGCTTCTGTCACCCTCTCATTTGGGAGAAATAAATATAAAATGAATACAAACGCGCCACACCACAGTCCTCTCCAAAAGATACATTCGCACAAAACAGAGTCAACACTTTCAGCAGCAACAACAAATGAGTGCAATGCAATACAGCTGTGGCAGCTAACAGATATTAAGCTGCGAGCCGTAAGTGCAGGTGTATATAAGTATAGCAGCTGTAGCTGTCGGCTCCCAAGCAGATGCCGCGAATAGCAGCACAAGCACGAGCTCCATCTGGTGCCAGCAGCGCCACCCTCTCTGCTAGAGATACGTATATACTTCACAGGACGGTCCTGTGATGAACGTACATGCGCAAAATAAGATATACAGTGTTACCGGAACTTTTGAGACCAAACTTCAACATTAGGTTAAGATCGTTAAAACAAACATTTTTTACTGAACAAAGATGTGGTCTAAAATGCTTCGTTAAAAAGTTACAAAGACTTTAAGTTTGAGAAAAAATTGAACTCAGAACTGACATTCATTGGTAAGGAGTTTCAAGGAATTGAAACGTGCACGTTAGGCAATCGATTTTTTTATTAACACAAGAAGCAGGAGATCAGTTACAAAAGATGCTCAAAATGGTGCCCATCTGCTTCGATGCAAGCAGTCAAACGCCGATGCAATGATTGACTGACGCGTTTGACTACTTCAGGAGTTTCAACAATTCTTGCCGATACTTCAGTAATTCTACCAAAGAGTTCTTCTTCGGACTGAACCCGGCTTTCGTACACTAAGCTCTTAACAATCCCATAGGTAGAAATCTAAGGGTGTCAAATCAGGAGACTTTGGCGGCCATACAACGGGGCCTCCACGTCCAATCCAGCGATTTGTATATCAGGCATTCAAGAACATCCTACCATCAAGCGCAAAGTGTGGAGGACACTCACTACATTGTCGTTGACACTTTTGCTTGCGCTGAACTGCTCAAGAATGTAAACAAACTCACCTCATTATTCGCTGTCTTGTAAAACTCAGAACAGTGGATAAAGATTTTAAGTCCTAGTAACATCTTTATTTAGTAAAAAAAAAATGCTTATTTTAACGGCCCTAACCTTATGTTAACGTTTGTTCCCAAAAGTGCCGGACACCCTGTATATACGGCATATATGCATTGTGTTATTAATACAGGGAAGCGTCTTAGCGGGATTCGAACGGCGGAGCAGATACCTTACCACTCAACCAACATGGCATCAAAGCAATGCAAGCAACGTTGATCGATACCTTCCTACCAGCTGCATAGCAAAGAGCTGAGCAACATCGACACCATCAAGTCTAGGCATGTACTCTTTATCTATCCTGGTTAATATATCGGTATAAATATAGTTTGTGGACCGTACGTCGACTTCTGTACGTGCAACTTAGAATTAACTGCAGTACATTTTGCAGGAATCCACTGTCGCTCTCAACCGCAACCATCTCACATTGTACACAGTCAATAATATTCGCCATCCAATGGATTTTTATAGCAATTTTATAGGCCCGTAGACATGCCAGCGGCTCAATACTTATACGAGTGTAGCTCTAGCTAATCGAACTGGCAACCGTGTTGGTCCGCCGGCAACATCAAAGTGAAATGAATCAAAGCCGCAGCAGCTCCGCGCTCGGCAGCGTTTATCATCGGCGTGTCATCGGCGGCGGCTGCTGCGGACCTGCCGAGTTACTGGATAAAAATACGCCGACTAGCTGTTGCCTTACCTAGTATAGCGTTCGTTGGGTGACTATACGATAACCTCAACATCGCAACGTTCTATGCAGACTTGCTGAGTGGCGTGGTAAAAATACGCCGGTCGTAGCCTTACCTACCTTTACCTTGAGTTAGTTGATTTGAAAACTTTTTTGACGCAAATGACAAATATTTGACGTTTTGCTAGATTCAGAGGAAAGTGGCCAATTTACAAAGCTTTTTCGAAAATTAATTTTCACTTTTTGCAGATTTTCCCCTCACGAACGTTGCAGTACTGCTCATGGCTCGGTCGGGACGATTTGCCGTACTTAGAGATAGTACGCTGATCGACATCAATTAAAGTAATTTATATGCGTAGCATTCCATTCTAAGATAGTGATTGGTAGATAACAGTACGCTGACGGTAGCCGCACCTAGACGTATCAGTGTGCTAGAAGGAAAACTTTTCCCCGTAATGAAAGAAGTTTTCAAAATGGTTTCAGTCTGAAAAGATAAGAAAAATCTGTATACACCAGACAACTGTCTGGCGGCTGTACGTTAATTTTACTAAGGCGTGCAATAGCGTGTTATTTTCTATGCGGCGTTCAGTACCTACTGGTTGTAAAACACGGGCGGTAACTTTACATCTTCCTTATTTTAGCTAAATAATGAACTTTGCTAAGATATTATTGACGGAATTTTATTTTGAGTTCATTGTGACCATGGCATCAACTTAAAAAGAAAAAGACGCTTGATGGACGCACACTTCAAATTATTTGGGAGGAAACAATTGGGTCATTTCAATACAGGGATTTATGCAGCATTACCTGGTAATATCCTTGTCACTCTGCATTTTTCTACGCAGTAATAGTTTATTAAACACCGTCCCACTGATGCTTCAATTACCACGACAAATTATTTTTAAAAAACTGTAGATTAGGATTATTATGCCAGCAATTAAAAAATAATCTTCTCATCCATTTTGTTTTACGCTATATTAAATAACACCATATCCATGTACTGGAAGCGCGCGTCTTGATAGATAACTTAATTAGCGTCGTATAAGTCAAGTCTCGAAGACTTAATCTCAGCTCCCAGTCGAGCACGCCTTTGATTTGAGTGACGTAATACAATCTGATTAACTCTAACTTGTCCGGAAGTTCAAAAATGAGCGTTCGACTGTACAACCAGGGATTGAATTTTGGTGTTATGGGCTAAGGCGACCCAAAATTCAAGGTTATCTCTCTCACTCAGAGCGGAAAGTAGGTAACAAGAACTCGTAATTTAGATACCAAGTGTACAACTATGTTTATCTACCACCGGGGACCTATAACCTACCACCCTCCCTCCAAGGGTGAAATCAATGAATTACTTTTTTAACTTTCATGCTGAAGGTATAAAACTACTTTTATTCAGGATGAAGCGTGCATCAAGCTTGCATTATTCTGGCCGATAATTCGGAAATTTAGGTGTTATATTTATAATAATGATTCGTAGCCAGAGGAATTTCAGGCTCCTACAAAGAGAAATTGAGGTTCGGGAATCATTATTTTTTCATTTAATGCTGAATACAAAATTTACTTCTATTTCAGCTTAAGATGCACACTGTACACTGCTTACTGAGCGACCGAATGTATTGCTGCGTTCTTGTAATTACAACTGTAACTAGCATAGCATTTCCTTTACTGTGTGTTGTCATTTTAGTCGCTTACAAACTGCGTCACGCCTAGTAAAATTTCGAATAAACCTTTAAATTTGGAGAGAATTAGAACTGAAGCGGTTCTACACTCCTCTGCCGCTTTCACGTACACAGCTACGCATTTGGACTCTTGAGTACTTTGAATAGTTCCCAATCAGTCGGAAAATTTTAGGAGAAAATCCGATGTTATCCTATGCTGCCCCTATAAACCTGGGCGGCTAACAATACATTTTTGATACGAAGGGCCAAGACGCTGTCGTGTGGAACCGCCTTTAGACACGTTGAGACAAACAGCACATATAAATGCAACACGTACGCGTCTGCTCAATATCGAGCCAACAGTTTTTGTGCCCAGCAGCCAATGCCATCGGCAATGAAGGGGAAAATGGTCTGAGGTCTAAGCTGTCTTTTATTAATGAAATAATTGCCGCAACGGCAGATCATCGTACGCTGTCTTCATCGTGTCACTGATGTTGATGCATTAGGTCGCGGGAGAAGGTTTATTGATTTAAGGCTTTTACGCAAGTGCTATTAGCAGGTCATACACGTGATGCAAGGCTTAACATACATGTTTCTCTTTTATCATGAAAGCTAAAGTGATACGCGGCGACTAAGGATTGGAATGTTTGAAATGGGGGAGCCTATTATTGAAAAGGTTATAGCTACCTAGACAGCATATTGCTTACTACATAACACCCAAATTAAATATCGATTTGCATCATCGTAATCAAAACAAACTACAAGCAACGAGAGTTACCTTGACTTATCGCTATCAGCAGATGAACGAAATTGGACCACATTTTTTCATTGACACTCATTAATGATAGTGGCGTGCACGAGTGACAATATCAAATGGGCTTAAGCTCGGAAAAATTATCGGCAAAACACCTCTAGCTGCACGATAGCAATCAGTGGTGTAGTTCACGAAACTAAGCGCTGGCCGCGTTGAAAAGAATGGCCAATTTTTTTTACAGAAGTTGACCTGTTTGAACTAAGCTCTGTTATTTTGTTGCATGGTTCTTTTGCAGACTTGGGGGATAAAATAGCCTACCTATATAGCAAGGTAGCAGAGCTTCATTAAAATAGGGTTAACGAGCCATCGATAGTGACAGTTCATTGGTGTTGAGCTACTTTCAACAGCTTCAGCTTACACGGAATTTTAGTCATGAGTGTTAGTTTCGTTGCTTTCAATCGAGGTACAGTAGGCATTACACGAAAGCTTTCGGCCGTCTCAAGTGTAATCGGAATAGTTTAACATCTGTAATTTGATTTAACCCTTTCACTACCATTGGGCGGATGTGTCCCACTAGTTTATGAATATTTCTCTTTCACGGCTCTACCATGTATTTTCGCATTCCATATGAGAACATTAAAAAAGTTGGGTATAACTTTCGCAACTGGTGCATTGTTGAGTGGGGGGGCATGGGGGCCCAAAATTGTAAATTGTGGACAGGTTGCTCTGAAATTTGTTCAAGATACGTATTTTTGAAAAAGAAGCACATTTTGTTCAGACAACTTTTTTGATTTAGGCCTTAGTTTTCGAGATAATGCTACCATCCAACTTCAACAAAACGAGCCGTAGTGAGATCGCTTGATTACCGCGCCAAAAAATATTGCTCTGACAACAATGTAAACGAAGAACAGCAGCAAATAAAAACAATTTTAAATGAAAATGGTTACCCTAATAGATTCATTGACCAAGTCGTCAAACAGAGCAGCAGAACAGGAAGAGATAATCACGGCCAGATAAGATTCGTATCCGCACCGTACAGCCGTGGAGCTACGGAAAAAGTTAGCTTAATTCTTGAACTTCACAAGATCCAGCTTGCTAGTAAACCGACGAACACGTCCGACAAAAAACTAAATAATAGCAAGTAATCAGGTAGCCTCAAACAGAAACATAATGCTAGAATAAAAAAATGGTAGTTTTGAAATCTTTGAAATATTCTTAAAAACTACAGAGATGGATTCTCCATTTTTGCCCTCATAATATTGCTTATCACAGCTAAAAACCGAACCCCGTAATTGTTTTTTTCCCTATATTTTAGTTAGAATTCGCAACGATATAAAAAAAGGAGAAACCAGCTCTGATGAAAAAAAATCATGACTGCAACAATTGAGAATCCAGCTCTGCAGTTTTGTTAGAAATGTTTCAAGGATTCCAAAACCGTCGTTGTTTTTATTGTAGCATGAAAACTCACTGAGTTACGCTTGTTTCAAATTTTCAAAATGTACATATATATTTGTATATAAACCCAATTATCTCAAAATAAAATGGCTAAATCAAAAAGTTTTATGAACAAAATATGTTTCTGTTTGAAAAATACATATTCTGAGCATGCTTCAAAAGAATCAGTCTACAATTGACAATTCCCCCCCCCCCCCCCCCCNCCCCCCCCTCTCAAAAATGTACCAGTCACAAAAGTTCTATCCGAACTTTTTTTGATGTCCTCATCATATGGAAAAGGAGAATGCATGGTAGAGCCATCAAAGAGGACTGTTCACAGACACCCCCTTAGAGTCTGAACTACACAGCTTTTTAAAAAAATCCCATTGTAAAGAATACCGATGGAACGATATGTCCCAGAACCTATAAATAAATAAATAAAAATCATTTATTTTTCTCATAAGGTACTGTGGCCAACAAGATTAGGACACAGCGCCTGAGGTTTTCATGATTAAAACTAACTTAAGAATAATACTAAACACT
>LQNS02278096.1:28326217-28336246 GCA_001587735.2 Parhyale hawaiensis | reverse complement strand
ATTGGGCTTCATCTAGCTTTAATTTCGTGCTAATTCGTGGCCACTGGAGTTTTTTTAACAGTGGGCTGGCATGATCGCGTTTGGTGAATTTTCCATTGAGAACAACTTTTGCTGCAAAGTTCTGTGCTTTTTGTATATATGATAGCAGATATTCAGATGCTTTACCCCAGATCAGACTGCAGTAGTTGAAGTGAGAGAAAACAAGCGAGTGGATAAGAAGGAGGCGATATTTTTGATCCAGGAGATGTTTAATTTTATGGAGAAATGTTAGCGTGCCGTTTACGGTATAGCGTGCCTACGGTATAAGCTAGCCTATGGACGTCAGAATTTTCAAACTATTTTTTCAAGTATCTTAGATTTATAAGTAAGTAATATATGCCATCAGTTTGATATTCATTGAAAAAATGAATCGGCAGTGAAAGAGTTAAGGTAGCAAAACCAACGCTTATGTCTCAATTTATGGAAAGCTTAAGCTGAGGAGATTAACGCTTTTTTGTATGAACGCGTGCTGTCGGTAGCGTTACGAATAGCTTTGTTATTTCGGCAAGCTGTCAACATCACCCGTCTGTGTTGCGACGGTATTACTGTACTATTGTCTGACACGTCGGCTATGAAGTACAACGATCTCCACAGCGTTATAAGACCATAATATAATAATATAGCGGTACCATAGATATATAGTCAAAGAACCATGTCCATTTTTGACCTCAGGCAAAAAACTCCACATTTAGATTACAGAGTGCTTACACTTTCTCACACGATATATCATCCATGCAACATTTCAAATTGTGACATTCGTACCACAAAGCTGCTCATAATTTAGTCGACTGAATTTATAAATCTACAACCGTCGAATTTATAGCTTACCAAATGTATTGAGCTCATACAGCAAGAAAGTTTTAGAAACCTCTTGAGAATACGCTGCGTGCATCTTACTGTAGTCGTTGCAGCAGTAGCAGTATTTGAAGCCGAAATTGTATTCAGTGTCTTATCATCGCTATTGGCTTTTCTCGAGACTGCATTGAATGCACGTTCCGTTCAAATAAAAGAGATGCCTATGCTTATTTTTTCACATTTGGCAAGTCTCCAGCATTATGAGGGATTAATTATCTTACCATGAAGGACATCTTTTTTTTTTTCATCCACTCGCTGGCAGTCTCTACTACGTGTGCGTGCGAACTGCTCTCTTGCAGTAAGAGTTCTTCACTGACGTGTACGAGAAGTAATAATTGTTATTAAAAACTCTTATTTGAATAGTTGAGGCGTTTATTTCAGCAGTAGGTTGCCACAAACAAAATACAGAGCAGTGCGTTTGACCCCGTGATGTAAGTTAATCAGGGATAAACTGATATAGCAAGGAATAAGTTATACGAGTTACATATGTGTAAAGAGGTGCGTAAAAAACCCTGACTAGTATAGATCCTGCATCTTATAATTTCTCTTCCGATCGAAGTGTGGAGGTATATGAGGAATCACTTCTAGTCAAGAATATTTTTGGTGGAGGGGAAGCAGGAAATCTTTGCCATACAGAAAACTATTTTTATAGATTTCTGATAGGTGGTGACTATGGTACACAAACTTTGATCTCATATTTCCCCACCATCCTATGATGCTCACCGTATTGTATGGATGTGAGGGGTAATTAAAGAAACAGAACTAAATGAGGACGTTAACGATGGAAACACAGTAGAGAATCCCAGGCATCCAGACGTATGAAAACTATCCAAAAGGTGTGACGTTAGTAATCTCATTGTTTAGTGAGTACCCTGAAAACTGATGAACATCACAGTTGCTTGATCTTATATTTGGCAGCTTAATTGAAGCCAGAGTTCTGAGCCTTACTTCAAATGGTGTACGATATAATTGGTTTGTGCTGCTAACACGCTGCATAGTACTACCAGTAACGATATTTTAAGTCGTACATTACTATATCTAGATAGTCTTAGTCGCTTAACATGGACTTCTCGGAAGCTTCGCTCTTGGATTTTCGTTTAGCAACATTAGAATGAATTTTAGGCTGTAGTTGTCAACCAATTACATTCAATTCTTGAAAGCATGACTGGGTTTTTCCTCAAACGTGTCAGTTTGCGATTACCGCCTGAAACTCAATCGAATGTTGCCAATCGTAAGCTCGAGCTTGAACAAGTTAAAGTGCCCAGATTAATTTCCCATTACGAGTCGCGAACAGCCCCAGACTATTAGGGTACCTCAGAGCTTTTAGGGTCACCTATTCGCTGCTATCCACATTGATGATTTCGCCAAAAAAGTTTGATACTAGTCACGTGAAATCGCCAGTAGTCTTAGAGTAATCATGAGCTTGATTGAGAAATATCATGGTAGTTTTGATTCAAGAGAGAGAACTTTGCAGGTCTGTTCGAGTCAATGATGAACGTATCGTTAAAAACCCGTCATGACAGGTTTAAATGCACACTTCGAAAAATGAAGAGGTACACGCTGTATGGAGCATCCAAATTGAGAGGTGAAGACTCATCGAGTGTATTACCAAACCAGTACAACAGTTTTAGGCTTCTGCTTATGAGTAGGATATGAGTAAAATGTTCGGTCTCGAGAATTATATCTACAGTAAGTACACTTCAAAATATTTTTTATGTTCCAGCCGTATAGAATGAAAATGCGGTTAGTTTTGGTAGCCGCCTTGTAACGGTGACAGATATCTTTAAAGTTGAAGTAAATAAGTAACTGGAGAATTTATGTTTATTCTTCGTGATAGCAAAGATTGCGAACTTCTCGGTGTTACAAATTTTAGCCATTATTCCCCTTGATTTTTACTCCACTTTTGACAACAGCTAGTGAGTATTTCACGTTTGTCATGAATTATGGAGCAAGATTGTTTGGTAGTTAGAAGGGTGTTTTAAGTTTTAACCGCTTTAGGTCTGCAAATTAATTTGTTCATATTTATCGGTCTGTAATTGTCGCTTTGACCCTTATCTGTCTGTTGATTGATCAATTTTCCGCTACTTCGTGAAGGAAATCAGCTGAATATACTTGCTCTTTCTACTGGCAATGTAACAATTCGTTGTCTCAGTACACCCTCGTTTTTTTTTTTTTTTTTTTTTTTTTGCGGCCTATGGTCGGTATCTACAATATAGTGTATGTAAATGAATTATAACTATGTACTCCTTATTACTTTATCACAGTTGCTCGACTCCTGAGATGAACAGTCGGTAAACAAAGGCTCTCGACCATATATTGGGAAATAGATTCCTATTAAATACTCACTGTTTCATTTTTTTAACTAATTCACTAGTGACGTGCTTGCTTTATATCAAACAATACCCGTATCTCGATGTTAATTCCCTGTCCTTGTCTAATTAAGAAGAATAATTATTATAGCAGCGGTAAAAAAAAGTAAACTATTACAAGCACAAAAGAAGCTCTTAAGCGTTGGCACACCTGGTCGCCGCACTAGACCAGCTCTTTCTTTTGCATTCCTTCAGAAGCCCGTGCCATCTATTGAAGCGTCACACCAGGTGTGATCTGCCGCCGAAAATACACACACAGGGTGCATTATTGCAGTGAAAGTACTGAGAGCCTTGTGTCATACACCTACCTGTTCTCCTCTTGAGTGACTGTATTTTGTAAGTTAAGAGCATGTGTCCCTAGCCTATAGTCGAGAAATAAGACGCCATAGGTTTTATGATGGGATGCGTCTAGATGTGACAAAGAATTACAAGAGTGATGTTTTTTTTTCTGTAAACAAGCTGTCCACCTGATCGGTCATGGATCAGTTCTCTCAACTGAGGACCAATATCAAGGAAAGAACGTAAATCAAGTCTTATTGAGTCAGCCCGTATCTTTTTCTGCAATATTACAAAAACACGCCGGAAGATTTGAGAAAATCTACTTATTGGATGCTAAATATTAATCAAATTTTTAAGCCGGTAAAAAAGGTACTTTAAATGGAGATCATACTTCCATTTCATAACTGAAAACATTTAACTTATTCAAATCTGATAAAATTTACAAATTTCTGCAGCTAAACTTCGACATAAAATAATTTTACGAATGTACTAAACCTAACATTCAGTGAGACACACAGAGTGTGCACTCCAACTGTAAACAATAAAGTGGTCAGAATGTGTGCCCTGAACGAATTCGGGAGTATGTAGATCAATTACCTAAAATTGAAAGTTTTAGACCTAAATCGAGGACTGCAGAAAACGAGTAGGACCTTTAAGGAGGACTGCCTGAAATATTATCCATTCTCACGTTACATTTTTACAAACTTGATGATCTAATGAAGATTATTCCCCTCTATTTATTTAGACATAGGTATGTCATAACTTCTATTTCTTACCAATGCCCGGTTAAATTACAGTATAGGTTGTTCTTCTGCCTAATGAAAACTTTTACTATTCAAAATCATTCACAAAATTTATTCAGTACGAATCACCGATATTACGCCATTGCTAACTTTTGAAAACGAAAAAAAAACTTATGGAATTGTATAACTTCGTATAGAACTCTACTACTAAACAGTCCTGGTCAAAGTACCAATACACGAACGGCTAAAGTGAAGCAATGATAGGATACTTCCCCAGAGATCGCCCGTACAGCTGAAGTCAATTTACAAATAGGTTGAAGAGGCTGCAGCGTGACATTTGAAAATTAGTGAAACTATAATATATAGTTGAGGGATGTATGAAGATATTGTTACGACAAATAGTCAGTGTTGAAAATTCAGCATTCTAGAAAATAGGATATGTTTATTTGAACGCATATTTAGAGCATGCACGCATTCGAATGAACACACGCATTAGAACACTCATCGGCGTCAGTATCACCTGTCAAACGGATTTCAGTAACAGTAAGCAAGTAAATTAAAATTCACAAGCAGAAGAGAGACCATAACTGTTATTCTCTATTTAGGACACATGAAATAATAGTCGTACTGCTACAACGCCATCTGTTGCCTTCTGCATTTGTTTTGGTGCTGAAGATGCCATATAGTTACTGAGTCACTTGACCAGCAATTTGAACTTTGGGTAATTTGCGAAAGCTCTTTTGACTTATTTAAGCACAAATAATTGTTGCAACAATATGAAGCAATATAGATACAGTACTTTGCAGGCTTGGGCGTTATTTTTTCGTAAATAAAAACATAAAAAAAAGTTTCCCATGATACTACCCTATTGCGACGTCTACTGAAAGCTCTTGATGTATACGCAGAGAGGTATTCAAAGTTAGAAATGTACTCTGTCCGCTCTATCACTTTGTTACAAAATTTATGATTTTCTGGTATTGTGAAGTCATTGAGTAAATTTTTCTCTACCTCATTTTTTATCGCCGTATAGATATTTGAACCTTTCGTGCCTTGTTTCCATTTCTCGCAGTAAGAAGAGCGCCTTTAGACACAGAAAAATAGTTGTTTGCCATTAAGCAAAATTAGTTAACTGTAAACTACCTTGTCGTTTGAATTTGCCTCAATGCACATTGTCGTTTGTGATTAACAGCAGATGACCAAGAGCGTTATGATGAACAACAGTGTCTTTCACGAATAGTTTTTATTACTTTGTAGCTAAAATATTACGTTGTTAGTGATAAGGAACCAGGTGTTTTTTATCATAAAGAACATACTTTTCTGCGTGTAGGTATATTTAGGATACGAGTAATCCTGAGCAAATTTCCGCCACATGGAATTTTTTTTTTTTTTTTTTTTTTTGTTCCAAAGAGGGCTTCACATGCAAGCCTTTTTCTGCCAGTTGTTTGAAGAAAAATTCTTACGATTATCAAAATACTNGAACCAGGTGTTTTTTATCATAAAGAACATACTTTTCTGCGTGTAGGTATATTTAGGATACGAGTAATCCTGAGCAAATTTCCGCCACATGGAATTTTTTTTTTTTTTTTTTTTTTGTTCCAAAGAGGGCTTCACATGCAAGCCTTTTTCTGCCAGTTGTTTGAAGAAAAATTCTTACGATTATCAAAATACTGCACAGCATTAACGTTGGCCCGTACCCAGCGATCAACCGCTGAGCTCTGATACATGGCGAGTTTTGTGCAATAAAAATCGTTACAGTACGTGTTGAATAACAGCCGGATAGATGTATATTTATATTGAGACCTAGAGCACTCTGAGAGTGCATACTTCCGCCAAGCAAAGCAACGTTAACAAAAGATTCAAATTGGTTCTTAAACTATAATTTCCTTTTTCATCAGCACAAAATCTGGTTATTAGTGCTTTTCGACAGTAATAACAGCTCGTGTAATTCTCTTGAAGATCCGTTCTTAACTTTACGAATTGAATTGCTGACAAACATTAGTCAAACACTTAAACAGACCAACAAATTATCACAAAACTTTGATCATTAACTCTTTCGTAATATACCTAACAACTCGTGTAACTTTCATGAAAATCCGTTCATAACTTTTTGAGTTATTTTGCTAACAATTATAAAATCAAACACAAAACCGAACGAAAGAATAAACTTATCGTCATAAAAAGTTGAACAATTACTCCTCGTAAAGTACCAAACAACTCTTGTGAATTTCATACAAATCCGTTGATAACTTTTTATTTTTTGCCAACAATCATAAATCATGCATTCAGACAAACAAATAGCTCATTACAAAAAATTGATCCTTTACTCTTCGTTATACTAAACAAGTGATGCAACTTTCATAAAAATCCGTCTTTAACTTGCTGAATTATGGTACTCAGCAAAAAGAGGCAAACAAACAAACAAACAAACTGTTGAACGGTACTTTATCCAAAGTTTATCATCTGTTACTGTTAACATTCCTAACAATCTCTGTAAATTTCGTTAAGATCCGTCCATAACTTTTCGAGTTATCTTGGTGACAGACGAAGAGACAAAACAACTCGACAATAACATAGCCTCCTTGGCGGAGGTAATTGCAACGTACAAATCTATGCAGAGTTACAATACAGGAGAAATGTAATAGTAACTACACAAAACTCCGCCATTGCCTCCAAAATAAGCAAAAAAGGAATGTAAATTCCGAAAGCCAACTGACTTGACGGCTGACATTTTAACGCTCAACTGTGTGTCTATCAACCAACTGACTTGCCGGCCAACATTTTAACGCTCAACTGTGTGTCTACCAAAAGATAATAGCCGCGAAGGCAGTTGAGTAAAGTACGGTGATGCTGTGCAGCGCTTCCATTACCTGCAGCTGGAGATTGTCCTCACGCTACGGTCAGGAAGGAAAAAGCTCCTGTGCGAACGTCACTATGTTGACCTAGGATTGCATACTATTTCTACCTCCGCCAAGGAGGTTATGTTTTCGTCGCGTTTGTCTGTCTGTAGTTTTGTCTCTTTGTCTGTCTGTCACCAAGATAATTCAGAAAGTTATGGATGGATTTTGACGAAAATTACAGGGATTGTTAGATATGTTAGGGGAACAGATGAATAACTTTTGGTGAAGATCCGTCTATCCGTTTGTTTGTTGGTCTGTCTCATTTTTCTCAATGCCATAACTGAAAAAGTTATGGATAGATTTTTATGAAATTCATAAGAGTTTTATGTATATCACAAAGAGTAAACGACCAAAATTTTTTGATGATATGGTCGTTCGTTCGCTTGTTTGTCACTGTTTATAATTTTATCATTGTTAGCCCAATAACTCAAAAAACAATTAATTGATCTTTATGAAATTTATAAGAGTTGTCAGTAATGTTAAAAGACATAAATGAGAAAATTTTGGTGCAGATCGGTTAATTCGTTTGTATGTTTGACCCATGTTTGTTATAACGTTTGTTAGCAGCATAACTCAAAACGTTATGAACGGATCTTCAACAAAACTGCACAAACAGTTATTACTATTATAAGGCACAAATGATTAGATTTTGGAGTAGATACAAAGAAAATCATGATTTCAGAGCTAATTTGAATTTTTTGCTACCGTTGCCTCGCTTGGTAGAGGTAGGCGCTCTCAGAGTGCTCTAGTTGAATATAATTTTCATTGAAACTACAACCATTTCCTGACTGCTGGTGTCATATAGTGTAAGTAAATATTACAGCTGTCACTAACAATGCATTACATCTGTAAGACAGAAATTTCGTAGGTGACAGATCCTGAACAGTGCAATTTTGCTGCATTTTTAGAGCAACTTAGCGTCACCTGAAATTCTAGAAATAAGCACTTGACGTATCTATATCTCCTGCCAAGCAAGGTGCAGAGTGACTCACAAAAAGAGATATGGTGCGTGCATACATAAAAGCGGAATATTGTTTCCAACTTGAGAGTGATTTGATTTGATTGAGCGCAAGCCCAGCTTACTTTCCGAGTAAACTAATTTATTTTGCAAGCAGTTCAGAAATTTTAGTCACCATCAAATCATAAGGAAAAACTAGACTGGAGAAACAGTGCACGTGTTTGGTTCACTATCTTGAATCGGGATAACCTAATCCGATTACCTTTATTTAGTCTGGATCTTTGGTCGAGGTTTCGGCATTTATTTCTAACGGATTGCGATCGAGAGTGCCAAAAATTTAATCCTCACAGCTACAAGTTTGAGGCCCAAATTTTGGGACAAGTTATTGAAGTTAAGGTAATGGAACTCGATTATTTCAACTTAAATGAAGCATAGCGGATCATACGCGTCTCAGTTAATTTACCTATGTATTTACTTCAATAAAACGTTTTGGTTAACGCTACCAACATTTTGATACATCGTACTTAATGTCTAGCGGCTAAGGACTATAACCTTTATTAGTTCGTCTACGTTACAGTACAGTGCGACGGTAACTTGCGTTAATTCCATGATGCCTGACATGCTTATCATTGAAATTTATTGACAGTTTTCTTCGCCTCCATCATTACCAGCAGCAATATGCTTTACTGGCAGAGTCGGTATCACTAATTAATCACATAAGGTCCAACAATAACGTCATTGTAATAAGGATGATTAGAACAATCGCATTTGAAGTGAGAAACTCAAGTGCTTAATTGGTTCGTATTGGCCTTTCCTTCTACATATATAGGAGTTTTATCTTTAGTAATAGTATTATTTAGCATCATGCTATTGCTGTTGCGCAGTCTTTGTAGGGGTTTGGCTCATATAATCCATCTATATATTAGGGTACCAACCTTGTTACATTATTTCATCTCGTTGTGCACATGTATGTCCGAGGTATGATTGAAGTACCTCAAATGAGAACCAAAAACCAACCTTGGTTTCCACTCTGAGAATATGCTAATGTCTCTCACGTGTTTCAAAATATAATACGTATTATTGTATTATGATAGCATGTAAGCGCAACCTTGTTACAAGATATACTATTTACGATATACAGTTTCATAGTACGCTACATTATTGCTCAACTTGCTGTATTGTCTGACTATCAACGTAGATATCGCTACTGTACCATTGATGAGTCTGCTGGAACTGCGTCGTGTACAGCTCCAAGACAGTATAAAATTAAGGTATCGTAACATTATTCTTGCTGCTTTGGCTTGCTTTTGTCATTACAAGATGTTGTTGTTATATTTACAGTTCTGCAGAGTAAATTTCAAACAATACTGACTCACTTCCTTCAGCTTACAACAGTATCGCAAAAATTATATCACGTAATTTTAGTGTCAAGAAATAAATAAATTCTGATACTTACAAATTAACCACGACTCTCTATCACACAGTTTTTAATTACTGTGTCTCATTTAACTGAAGGACAGACAACCTTTAATTTAATTCTTTATCGAATATAATTACTTTACATAATTTTGAGACGACAACATTCAAGCGGTACTTACAAATTTCCCGGGAATCTCGTAATATCAACATTACAAGCTGGTAGCGCTACTTACTTACAACATCGCCGCACCAGTTACAACATCATTGCACTACTTACGACTCAGTAGCAAGCTTTATCAGAAAGAACAGATCCTATGCCACCCCACATATGATCACCCACAGCTAGGCACCCATAAGGGAGAGGGAGCTGTACCTCACCTACTGTCGTGTGTGCCACACTGACTAGGGTTGGCTGGTGGAGGTGCGGCGGTGGTGCGGGAGGTGGTGCTTGGGGGGAGGGCACAGGTGGA
>LQNS02278096.1:28297033-28311067 GCA_001587735.2 Parhyale hawaiensis | reverse complement strand
TTTTTCTTGCTCCTAACAAGGGCAGGAGAGCGTTTGCTTCTTTAGTGCATTCTAAGCGGCAGTGCTTGCAGCTGCCGCCAATAAAGTGCTTGCGGACATTCTTGTTAAACGGCTTTTAGTGTCAACATTTGGACACTCAACCTTGAAGATTATTTTCTTGTGACTCAGAAGACCCGAGGACCCCCAAGTGAAACTGCAAACGTCGCCGATCTTGGCGAGGAAACGAAAGAAATGCAAAACTGATAAGAACAGCTAAAATGCTCGCAGATTTTGTCAGAGAAGTGCAGGCATGCAGCATTTTATTTTATTACAACGTATATAGACTCAATTTTCGGGCAGTTCCACAACCAGAGTTTCCCGAGTAACAGTAAATTAAGCTCTATAATACCTAAAGCTTTCTCCGTAGGAGATACTTCCAACAGTCCTATTCCTACGAGAAACGAAAGCTTTAGTCAGTGAATCTTGTTGTTCAAATTAAGGCAAAGACCTCGCTACTATAGCTATATTGTAGTCTATAAGTAAGATAATAATAATATCATCATATCTAAGTAAAGCACTAACGATACAGTTGAGGGCAAGGGCTGAAAATAGTCAATGCGTCGTCTATCAAGAGTGGCCCAGAATTTTATCCTACACAGGAATGTCATGCACGTACAAGCCTAGGTTTTGGCTGCCCATAGGCCGCGGCTGCTCAGGGCTGCCAACCTCACGCTACACTCCATAATTACGTAAACAATTTTGTGCCTTTTTAAGGTGCGTAAACATAACGGAGGCGCTGCTTCTTGTAAACACCACCTGCCTGTCTGAGTCCGATGTATCTTTGAGCTTCAGATGTGAGCAACAAGCAAAAAAATTACTGCATCCCATTTTAGTTTTTGAAACTTCCTAGTGTACCTAGCCGCCAAACGTGACGGCCAAGATATGTGACGATCCTTATGGTATGATCCAGTTTCTATGATAATTCCCCTATGACCGCCAACTGATGTGATCAAGAATGCTGACTGCCCTGCGTTTCAATTCTGTTAGCTGCACCTTCCTTCCTTCCTACATCGGCGACGTGCAGAAGAATATTATTGTTACAGTTCAGCAGCAAGCCAAGCTTCGCTCAAAACGTGGACTACAGCTGGGCATTACTGATGCACTATAATAATCATAATTATTCATTCGAGTTTTTTCGCTCCAGCGAAAAGCCGTGTCGTCTACGGGAGAAATTCACCTGGAACGCTTCGCCCCTCTGTAGATCTACAGTGCAACAAAAATTGCAATACGTAAGGTACGTGGCATTATCCATGGCTCTATTGTACCTACTCGTAATGAATGTATGGGTCCAAATGATTCTGACATGATGGCAATAGCTCATAGAAGATCGGAGCGTAAGTCCCGGCTGTTCTCAGGGAATGGGCCAGATGGTCCGTCTACTGCCAGCTGTCTAGTCTACTGTTACACGAAGACCTGAAAATTCTACTAATCATTTTCCTCCGTTCTCTTCTTCTTTTCTCTTTCCATCTGTTCTCCTTCTTCCTTCTCTTCCTCCATCTTCCCCCTCTACTCCCCTCTCCTACCCTTTCCCTTCTTTTTGTGTACTCCTCTCAGTGCTGGTATCCCAAGATGTGCAAGTTACCTTGAGGAAGACAAACTTTTCAAAATTAACCTCGTCCAGGGTTGACCTGAGCACGTCTTCAGCTCTGCTAAAAAGCCTTCATATGACTTTAGCGCTAGGGAGAGGACCCTGCTTTTCTTTCTAAGATCTATCCACGCCTCCCTGTGCATTCAAGGGAACAGAATCCAAGACAGAAGGCCACCCCGGGAGGGCTGCCAGTCGTCCATAGAGGGAAAGTCAACTTGACCGCCCCTTTCCACTAGGAAACCCTCAAGCACTGGTTTCTGCTGCAGATTTGGGCCAATTGGCCCCAGAGGAGTGTACGGCTTTACGACTACGGATCTCCAAGAGATATCGACGGAAGGCTCAAGACATTCTCCACCCCCTTCTCCTGGGCACCAAAGAGCATCTTGAACATCTTGTTGTTGAGCTTGGCCCCAAGTTGTGCTGAGACTTGGAGGGCGTACTAGTATGTTTTAGCAAATATCGAATCTTTCCAGTGACATTGACAATTTAGTGTAAAAATACTGCTACGTGGATATTTACTTAAGAATCATCCTTCCCAATCAATCATCATTAGCAATAAACAGCAACAGTCAGGTGTACAGATGCCGCAATGGGAGCTAAATGAATTAAGTTATCTTCTACACAGGCTGCAAGAAGTCAGACATCAACAAGCGGCAAAAATTCAGGCGGATGACTGTCCACACTGTGGCAGACAGACTGAGAAACAATGACTCAAGGATCGGTCTCGTTCGTGCAAACCTCGAGCTGCCAATCGAACGACTGTTAGGTAAGACTTTGAACATTATAGCAAACTAAAAATATGACTGCCTGTGAGACGAAAATGCATAACTGACTACAGTGTTTATAGCTATCATAGGTGAAGCATGAACGAGTTTGAGGCGAGCAGAAATGCCTTGCTAACTGTTCGCATGCGACAGCAATGTCGAGAGCACTGTCGTCATCTTGTTTACTAAATGAAGAGATATTGTAATTTTCTCAGATGGAAATACCTTTTCGGTGGATCCAAGGGCAAAAAAAGCCATGATTGATTGCGTTGTTAGCTCTGGCCAGGACGTCACAGAGGTCTGCTATATAATGTGTCAACAACCGAGCACCCAATTCCCGTATCGCTGCTTGGCGTTGCGGCTTCATGAAGTGAGAAGCTGCCGCCTGTGCGTTTCAAAGCCCCAACTCCCTCATAGCAGTGCCGAAAATCTGATGTCCTCCGTTCACCGCGCATGAGCCTCGATGAGGAAAGACTACGTCTGGAAAATATGCGAGGCCTGAAGCTCATCCACATCCAAACAAAATTTGGGCACCGAGCAGTAACTAGATAGAAGTATGTCACCCTCGCCTAAAATTGACGGTTTGTCCGCANGCCGAAAATCTGATGTCCTCCGGTCACCGCGCATGAGCCTCGATGAGGAAAGACTACGTCTGGAAAATATGCGAGGCCTGAAGCTCATCCACATCCAAACAAAATTTGGGCACCGAGCAGTAACTAGATAGAAGTATGTCACCCTCGCCCAAAATTGACGGTTTGTCCGCATTTGTCCGTTTTTGCTCTCTTTAGGCCGTACTGTCGGAAAACCCGAACTAATTTCGGGTAAGTTGGACTATATTCTGGTTTAATATCGGGTAGGTTAGGCGAGGCAGGGTCTGTTTTTTCTTTTTTTTTTAATTTCGGGTACTGTCAATTTTAGTCATGGTGAAAAGGGGTTAGGGTATTAGCTTCTACGGCGACCCTGATTTTTGGTAGGGCACCGTTGAGAGTGGGTACAATGGTGAATAGTATTGCGGGTGTACGCAATAAAATGTTAGAGTAACACTGTTTGGCTGATTACACCCAGTACGTCATTGTTTCTTGGGTTGTACCCCCAAATGAGAGAGCTGAACAAGATTTTGCAAAGCCCGGTATGTCGTCGAAAATCCATTATTTCAGTCCATTTTTTTCAAAATCTTAATGACGCATTGCTACAAATATTTACAAATATCAGCTCTTCATATTAAATGGCACTGGGCATCAGTGCATGCATACTATTGCATAGCATGCAAAGTGAGTACACAATAGGCTACGACAGATAGTTACAATGTAAAGGCACGTGATCGGATCCTCACATGCTAAATTGCATGGCGGTAGGAGTTCGGCCTTGAAAGACCTGGAAACAGTACACCCGTTGCAACGTCCTGCAACACGTAAGTACCGAGCAATTAGTTAAATTGTCTCTAGAGCAGGTGCCAGTACGAATGGCTTTCAGTAGTACAATAACTGGGACTTTTGTTCCTAGTTTACCTACAAAACTCGCATTCTCAAGTCTTTACTTTGGGACGGTTACCGTGAGTTTTAGCGACTAGCAGACTTGCGCTAGTTGACCTCATAACATGAGGAGGAAAAATCTTAGACGAGACGTGCGTGATGCAGCCGCCGTCTACACACCCTTACGGCCTGCACAGCAGCAGCTGCGCATTTATAGAACTTACCTTGGCTGCCGACCTTGCCAAGTAATTATTAGCTATTTCCCTGCCCCAGTCGGGAAATATTTGAATAAAACAGGCAGTTTAATGTACAAAAGAGCGCCGTCTTGGCACTCAGGACGTGGGACGTGGTAACTAATGACTAAGTGCGGTGCAGCCGAGAGAGGCCAAACCATCGGCGACGATGGAGTTTGTCACTTTCGTCCTGATGTAGTTTGGCGAGATTTATCCCTTGTTCGGGTGCGTTAATATCCAAGTTAAGCTTGGCATTGCTCTTATATATTGAAACTCATTGGACCAAGCTAATATATCGGACTCGCTCGACAGAAAATTGTTGCATCTGCAGTGCGTAGCATTTACATGGCACGTAGCCTGTATATGTACGCAGGGCCACAATAATAAGGGGGCGTGAGTATTCTCTACAGGACCACAAGGAAAAAATCAAAAGTAAAAAATAAACGCGTAATGGAATAAAATCAACTCAATACAGAAATATGAATACGTTTTAAAATATCGGATTTGGCAAACAATATTATTGTATGCATCTCTATGGGAGTTCTTTGCGAGAAAAAAGTATTTTCATGGGGTTTCAAGCAACTCCTCTTAATAAGTACATGAAACTGTGGTATATGCATAAGTCACTATTCAGCCGCAACTAATACCTTCATGGTTCTAGCCCCCCCCCCCCAGCTAAACTTGCCCTGGGCCCCCTTGGCGTAAATCCCGCCCTGCTCATACATGTTTACTTACATGTACACTAATGTACAGTATGTGCCAAAACTGCTACTATACACATATGTACACGGCATGAAACATTCAGAACATTGGGAAAAGTGCTGCTCCGAAGCCAGCCACTTCTTTTTGTGCCCGGACGGGAAATTCCTTCCTTGGTCTGGTCATGCCGTGCAGCTACTGAACTTCAGCTGCAGATTTTTTGGTACGTGAGCGGGAAGGCGTACCTTTCTGGTTCGGGGCACCATTTTGAACAGGGAACAGAACAATGTTCATTCATGCAATAATTTAACGTTACTTCCAATGTCTAAGTACGTTTCACCTACAGCAACTGTTCTTGCGCTTAAAAAATACGAGATAATCGTATCTAGTTACTCCGCCAAGATTTAACCATTACTAATATACGGTCTTACTGTATGGGGCTGTGATAGGAGACGCGTGATGAAAGGTATATGCTTATGGTTACATATCGTTTTCTTAACCCTTCGGACCCCTGGAGTTATCCAGAAGGGAAGTTCGCATCATCCTGTGTGCTTAAGCCAGATAAATGTGTTAGGGGTCCGTAAGGATTCGAACCCGGAGACTTGAGTATGGTAGGCGTAACCGCAAGGTCAACGCTGAAATAGCTAAGAGGCAAGCTAGCAGTACACGAAGCACTGCAGAGCTGCCCCACTCCACTACAGCGAGGATTTACCTTGTGGCGCTTACTTACACTTGCTATCGACGCTCTCATCATCCAAATAATTCCCTATTCATCAAATCAGATTTTTAGTCCTTACATGAACCCACCTGGAGTGGAGCTGTGGCGGAGCGGAGCAGCGTTGCATGTACTTCGCGTACTGCTAGCCTGCCTTTAACTCTATTGGGGCCAAAACATACCAAAAGAAGTTCAGAGAGAAGCTGGCAGGCGGCAAGCTGGCAGTTTATGAGAAGCACGGAATGCATTGGAGCGCGCATACCAGACAGCGTCAGCGGCCAGCTCGACTGCAGCCATTCGGTGTGCGCGCTCCAATACATTCCGTGCTTCTCAAAAACTGCCTGCCAGCTTCTCGCTGAACTGCGTTTGGTATGTTTCAGCCCTTAGCGTTAGCCTTCGGGTTACGCCTATCATGCTCAAGTTCCCAGGTCAGATCACTACGGATCCCTTATGTAATCATATGCACGCATATCCCATTTCACAAATGAGAAAAATGCAGATACGGAGATTTATCTACAAACCCGTTGGTGAAATACGGATACGGTTCTCGAAAGAACAAAAACGAGGGATACGCAGAAATCCGACAGAAACACGAAAGTCGCCCGCAGGGGCAGTCTCACACGGGACGAACGACAGCAGGCGGCCACGCCCAACCGGGAAAAAAGAGAAAGAATAGAACGAAACGCATAACCACAAGGGACCAGAAAATAAATTACAGAGTTGTATGAGGCACGCTAGTGTGGCCAGTGATCATGTTGACTGACAGCCTTGAATCGTGACCATTACTACTATTCAGGACTGGTGAGTCGGATGGTACAAGTCCGACTCCGGCTGCCCAGCCCTGATACTATCCTTCACTTCAGATACAAAAAAATTTAAGTCTTGGATGAATTTTTAAATAATATGTTGGTCTGTAGCTGGCATGACTTGCATTGCTTGACAATTTACTTTTGAAAGCGTAGATACTTCGTGAAAAAAACACCGGTAGTACACAACCATCTTATTAGCGACAATATTGTCATAATATTGGGCAACTCGTGGTCTATGCTAACGGCTTTGAGCGTAAATTCAGCAGCAATTTATTCAACACAATGTTGAGGACTTATAAGTGTATGTCGAGATGTGGATTATGCAACGGTGAACGGTTTATCAACTTGTTGCATTCAGCTTACCTATGTGTGCTTCACGAGATTGAGCAGGCCTGCAGATTCATTCCCGAGCAAGTTTCAGACGCTTTTGGGACTAAATTTGCCAGCAGACTTCAAGTAAACGCAAAACCTACGAATCATATGGAAATTTATGGTATTAAGATATACGGTAAACTATGACGCGGAAAATGCAACAAGAGGAGGAAAGTTATTGCGGGTTTCTATCTAATGCCGTAACGCGTAAAAATCATTTAAAACAAAATTTGCAATGTTGCCGAGCTTTTCATGTTCGACATCTACTAACGGAGTATTTCCTGCTGTTTGGACTGCAGTACAACTACTGTGCTACAACTCGCTATTATAATCCCAGCTTGCAGTTACATCGTATTCCGGATCCTGGGACAACAAGTACTATAGTGCTTGCGTGCGCTGCTTTCAACCATTAGGCACTTCACGTCACGAGCGATTTTTTCTGTGACTAATGACAGATTGAATATGATAGTCTGATCTGTGTATTTCCTGACAGGCTGTTTACAGGGAAATGAGGATTTTTACTTTACCATTTAAAGTTCCCTTTAACACAATTTCAGGTCTCCATTACTGCTGTTCCTGCCAAAGTTAGCGGTTCATTGGGCTTGTGAGGGTGGAATGAGATCTTAGAGCAGCACGGTAATTATAGGAAGCTTACCTCCACTTCTGGCGCACTTGGCCATGAAGTTATGGGAGCCGAGAGCTGCCCCCGCTGGGGGTGGCCACTGGGGGGCTGTGCGCCCCTGTGTACCTTGTCCATCTCCTTCTTCCTGGACCATCCTGAAGACAGCCGAGCCTCGAAGGTGTGGGGCGATGGGGGTGATGGACAGCGCGTCCGGTCTGTGGACACAAATAATCATTGTAAGATTATCAGATGATGGACAGCGCGTCCGGTCTGTGGACACACATAATCATTGTAAGATTATCAGATGATGGACAGCGTGTACGTCCGGTCTGTGGACGCAAATAATCACTGTAAGACTATCAGATGATAGACAGCGCGTCCGGTCTGTGGACACACATAATCATTGTAAGATTATCATATGATGGACAGCGCGTACGTCCGGTCTGTGGACGCAAATAATCACTGTAAGACTATCAGATGATAGACAGCGCGTCCGGTCTGTGGACACACATAATCATTGTAAGATTATCAGATGATGGACAGCGCGTCCGGTCTGTGGACGTAAATAATCACTGTTAAATTTTCAAATGATGGACAGCGCGTCCCGTCTGTGGACACAAATAATCACTGTAAGACTATCAGATGGTGGACATCGCGCGGTCGGTGGACACAAATTACATTTACCACCGTAAGATTAAGGCGTCATCAAATGTAAAACCACAGTTGATGTATAAACTTACAGCGAATCAGTTCAGTCTAGAGCGTTTGTTTCGATACTTTGAAGTTTCAGTCTTTTATCTCAAGCTAATTTCTCTTGAGATGGCCTCAAACTTAATCCTGCTCCTTCAGAAACTGTATCGAAAGTAGCGAAATCGAAACTCATCACTGAAGTTACGGATAAGTTAAGACTCATATCATCAGCTCATCTTGATGGAAGTATCCGAATACGACAGACGTCAAGCAAGCTTCTCCAAGGAAAGCGCTGTTTATGGTATGTACAAACTAGTGGCTAGGTTGGACGATAGGAAAGTTAATTGTAAGTATGATGCACGTGTAGCCATCTTTTCTAAATTAATGCTCGTCGAAAATTGTGACTGTAGCACAATGACCAAGTTGCACTTCGACTAAACGACATACGGCAAAAATGTCCCAAACGACGCAACAGTAAATGCCTGCGCAGACGAGCGACATGATTTCGCTGATTTCGACGGGACAGAATTTTCGGATCATCAAGCTTGGCACAGCATTTCAGTGCACACGTAACGGGAAAAATGTTCTGGTGGTCTTAATGTCATAGGGGTAAATTATTAGAAGGTGAAAAAATGGGAAGGAAAACTGATGAGTTCACAAATTTTATTGCTCGTTTATCAGCCGGATTTTTTAATACCCTATATCTACATAATACTCAACGACTGAGTGTTTTGTAAAATTTTGAAGATCGTTTTAACCTAAATACAAATTCCTTTCTACTTTCGACCTCGCAGATGGCCTTGCAACCATTCAAAGTAAAGTTTTGCAAAAATCGAAGGCATTACAGGCCGTAGCAGAGAATAGATAACAGGGAAAACTGGATTTCAAGTTACTTTGAATTGATCGAACGCCACGAAAACCTTTTACGGACAAGGTAGTTGTGTTTCCTTGGGCTCAACAAAACATTCGATCAATGCAGTAGCTGAATGAACCAGCTCCATGAACACCAACTTGTGCCCCTGCCTATATGCCCATAATGGTCGGGCAAGCATATAAATATAGGGAAATTTTCCGTAGATTGCGCTGAGAATTTTTTTCCAATATCCAGCACGCTTTCTAGAACTCCCATCGTAAATGACTGTTTTATCGTACTTCTGTTACTCGAAATCTGCATTTTTCCCAAAAAGAAAACACAAAATACAACATAACGCGTTGAGAAACAGGAATGCATACTGGTGTTTGGAAAACGCTTCCGCTCCTCCACTCGTCCGACTGTTTTGCAGCGTCGTGTCAACGCAACTTCGTGTAAACCGCAAAAAAAAATTAAGAAAACGTTAGCCGTCAAATCAGTTTGCTCGGCAAGTTACGGATGTCCCTTCAAATTTCGAGTGAATTGAAAGTTCAGAAAACAGTGGACTTTTTTGCTGCTTCTGCGAAGCAGCAAGACAGTCGGACGAGTGGACACGTTCAAAAGACTAACGTAACGTGCAGACTGGCCGTCGGTGTGGGTGGAGCCACACGGGAGTGCTGGGACTGTGTCCGGCGGCTCCGTTGAATGCCTGTAGGGCACGTTCTGTAATTACAAGGGCGGTGGATTTGGGAGCAAATGTTAGGGTACGTTAGGGTTTTATCGGGTACGTTTTGGTTAGACGAGGTACGTTATGGTTAGACGAGGTACGTTAGGGTTTTTTACGAGGTACATTAGGGTTAGACGAGGTATGTTAGGGTTAGATGAGGTACGTTAGGGTTAGACGAGGCACGTTAGGGTTAAACGAGGTAAACCCCAGCTAGGCAAGGAACGCAGGGTTAGAAGAGGGTTAGATGGGATACGTTGAAGGGCTTGGGAAGGTGAGGAAAACGCATACAATTGGTTCTTGTTGCGACCACCGCAGAAACCACCATTTCTATAGTCGAGTCTGTGTGACTCACGATGCCGGCATTCACGGCTGCATGCGTGCGTGAGGCGTGAGTGTAGGCGTGAGTGCCTGCGGTGGTGACGCATGAGTGTCATCAGCACCCGCACCGTCACTAATTATAGGTGTGAGTGTGACCTGTCATGCGCAGGTGTCTGGGTCACCGCCTGCCCACTAGCGCGGCTCTAGTCGCTATAGTGGCCCAATTTTATATTGTATACAGCGCAATATGTTTATATCTTGCCTATATTAACTCTTTAATGGCTTAAGTAAGTTTTTTCTCGTAAAAACAGCGCTCATATAAAATTCCAAAATACTTGACTGTGTAGGATAATGGGTTATGACGCCAATTTGTTCGCGGATGAAACTCAAGCGCCAGGCCACGTCTTTTACTGCAGTTTTTTCGAACCTGCCTGCCGCAAGTCATTCATTCAGCTGATTTAGATAAACTCGACAGAGTGTTGTTTTTTTTTTTCTACCTAACGTAGGGATATTGGACAGAAAATGAATGGTATAGAGAATAATAAATGTTGTTATTAGCAGGGAAAACAAATCGGTTACTATTAGCCGAGGCCACACTATAAGCATTCACACTAACATTCTTATGCGAGACTCTGACGTCATTTATGCTACAGTATCCAAGCTACCAATTTAAAGTATGTATCGGTACGGCACGCGGACAGCGCATCCTCGCAACCAGTTGCGAGTACAAATGCCTGTGTGGCCCCGACATGAGAACAGGGAATGCCGATCATGGAATCCAGGGAATATAAGGATACCATACAAGGTCCTAACCATTATTCTAATAGATTTTGTCCCACTCTGATAATATCAAGCGACACATTTGTGTTTCTTGCTGTTAAATACTTTCTATTGCTTCACCTAGATAATTTCGGCTTTTGTTTGAGTTCCTCATTCGTTGGTGACTGGATGTATCAGTTTGAAAGGCCTCGTACAGCTTTTGCCACTTTTGCAATGACGAATTACGGAGGGTTTCACTGTTTCGTAAGCTGAACAACTTTGCTTTGTAGAAATAGTGCCAAGTTTGGACGGTAAAGCCACTTCGATGAAAATTTTGTAATATCGGTATAAAAAAAAAAGACGTGACAAAATCTGAACCTCGGTAGCATATCTTCGTCGCGGAACTATATGTATATCTTACATTACCTTACACGCAGCAGTTCGACTGAGTCCCTTTTGTGTTCTTGCCCTGCTCTTTTTCAAGCTTTGCATGCGTGATGCCAATGGAGGGACCTCTGAATGTTGAGCTTGTAAATGCAAACGTGCAGCAATGTGTGCTACCTTTCGGTATTCGTGTTGTTTCCTATCATGCTTTATTACTTCCTGGAAATGGGAGGGGGGATATCATAGTTCCTTAAATATGATTATGACACCGACAGGAAATGGTTTTCTAGTTTGACTGAGAATCTCGTGTTCTTTACGACTGTGGCAATAACGTGTTTCTTACTGCATAAAGTCGACGTTGATGGCAAGGAGTACAGTTTTCATCTAATGCGTGCGCAATATCTCATTCTTTAAAAATTCTTTTCGCACTGATGGTGATCCGGTTTGGCCAGTTTACCGGCCTTTCTTAATTAGTTTTCTCATAGTTTGCTAAAAAAATTTAGAACTAAAATAATCGGAATGAAGCGGCACATTCCGAGCAGTAAAAACGAAAATGCATATTACTCATCTACAACATATGTTTTCGCGAGCAAAAGGCGATTTGTAGCAAAAAGCCTGTTAGCTCCCAATTGTAAAAGAAAGACGTCAAGTAGCCCATGTCTCGAGCATATTCAAGAGAATTATTTGCTTCACCACGAGACTCGAATTTCCTTTTATCTCTTTCCCTTGGCATTCAGCTCATGAATTTTACCCTAAGTTTTTAGATCACGACGGAGAGACCAACCAACCAAGTAAGCAGCCAACAAACTGTGTGTTATCCTATAGGGGATAAAAGCTACCTCTTATGCACATTAAGTGCTTTGAGAAAGTCCAGGTGACGTTGTGCACAACACCTGACACGTGTGGAGTCACGATGCTGGGTCTCTTCTGTTAGGTCGCAATAAGCGAGAAAACAAAAAGCCAGCAGCGAATAATCTCGGCAGTGCACGTAACCGCGGACCGCTGGTCTATATCTGGTGTTGTTTTCAAATGAGACTCCAGCAAATTTTTTAACTCTACAACTTTCATGTCAGTGGTATTTCGTGTATGCCAAGGCGTTTTGTTGGATTTGCTCCCCGTACAGTAAAGCTATAAGAATATTTTGTCGCTGCGGTTGCCACCATCTCTGCTTGGAATTCGTACCTCACAAGTCCTTCCTGTCTTTTCTGAGAGTCACGTGGCAATCCATTCATTTACAGTGATACGTTTAATAATTTTCCACACTTATATAATTGTAAAGCTGGAGACAGACAGTTAAATCGTTTGTGGTAGCTAGTTGTGCTCTTGCATGCCTCAAATTTTGACAGGAACGATCTTTGACTAGTGTACCTCGCCGCCAAAGATATGACTGCTTAAAGTATTGACAACTTCCATGTTGATGCACGCGGTCGTAATTTACTGTTAAATTTAACTTTTCATACTGTGAAATTAAGCAAAATAAAATTAACGCCGAGTATCAAAATCATGAAGAATTATTCTTAAGTCTGTAGTTTTTCGTATTTTTTTATTATTCTTAAGTCTGTAGTTTTTCTTGTTTTTGATGTTGTTGTAGATGTCGTGGCACTTCTCTGGAGGGGCAGTTAAGGGGACGGGAAAGTGGAGAAATATAGAGAAAGGATTCATGGGCGAAACTATGAGTAATATAAAAATAAAGGAAAGGTGAGGAGAGAGAAGATGGAGATGCCGCGGAGGTCTTCCCAGATATGCGAGGGTGTAATGAAGCGCCGTCGGAAACGTGTTACACGGAAATTGATTGCGAATCAATCTGCTCCTACTGGGTTATTTCATCAATATCTGCATGCATCAGTTTGTGTATTGAAATTAATGCATTACCCCATACAAAGGGAGGGCACGATATGGGTTATATAACGTACACTTTGGTCTGTACGCTAGCTTTTCTGGGCAGTCTGCTACCACAGTGGTGATATAATGGAAACTATAGCTTTTTCACAATTTTATGGCACTGAAATTTGAATGATAAAAAGAAAATTTTATATCATAAGCAGAGAATAATTCACTTGAAAGGTTTCTCTTATAAGACGCTGTCTGATCATTTTGTATATAAATTAAGTTGTATAATTGACCCATATATTTACATGCAGAGATAAACTACAAAGTCTACGATACAGATATCAGTCTTGTTTCATATTATCTATCTATAATATTAATAGTGTTGTTCCTTCGTTCCTTCCTTCGTGTGTTACGCCCAAGGAGCTTGTATTGAGAAGGAGGGAGCCAGTAGCCTAGCCCGTTGAAGCTCAAGAGTCTCTTATGGCTGTCAGCCAGTTGTCGTATGCACCAACCGCATATCAGTAAAGAGTCTCTTATGGCTGCAGCCAGTCGTGTAAGTACCAATCGCATATCAGTAACTCGGTTCGTCTGCTGCTCCTCCGTGAAACTCACTGCTCCCCCGTCGTTTCCACCAATGAGCGTCTCACAGCCATAAGTGATCTGGTTGACTCGCTGGCAAGTCTGTAACTGAGCCACAAGGCTCCCTCCTTCTCTATTGAAGCTCCTTGGTTACGCCTGAATTCACTGTTCAACTCGCATTTGGCCTTACATGCAAAATCCGGTATCTGTGCTACAGCTTACGCGAGAGGCAAATATATTGGCGATTTTAGTTTTTCATTCTTCATTGTTTTGCGCTTTATTGAGTTCTGGAAGCTGGTGTATCTGTGATACGGCTGGTGACTAATCTCTCGGCCACAGGCCAGGTCTTTTTAATTGTTTATACGCCCGAAAGTTTTAGGAATAAATTATGGGGAACCTGTACCGTGGTTTACTGCCAAAGGAATTCCACGGGTCCAGTTAGATAGGGGGACTTATAAATATAATCCACGGGCCACTTAGACAAGGGCAGCTTCAGTAATTATTATCAGCAAAAAGGCTGGTCGTATAAGATATCATACATCGAATCTCGGTGTTGTTTGTGATGTTGACGGGGAATTGCCATG
>LQNS02278096.1:28248655-28262159 GCA_001587735.2 Parhyale hawaiensis | reverse complement strand
ATATCTTCACCAAAAGTTAATCATCTGTTCCTCCTAACATACCTAACAATCCCTGTAAATTTCATCCAAATCGGTTCATAACTTTTTGAGTTATCCTGGTGACAGACAAAGAGACAAACAAACAAACAGACAAACAGACAGACAGACAGACAGACAAACACGACGAAAACATAACCTCCTTGGCGGAGGTAATTAACAAATTAGTTTTTCATGTCTGTGGTACGTGTACGCATTATACATAGATACTTATATACATAGATATAATTGCATGCGTTCATACGCCGCGCGAAGAGATGGTTTCACGGATGTTTATGAAGAACGTGTTCCATGTAATTATATTTCAAAGTTTGAACAGAAAAATAATTATATGCTCGTATTCATCTTTACGTTCACAAACACACAGATTCAAACAGCACGCACGAGCCATCCGCCATAAAGGCAGATGTTACATATGAGACAGCTTCTGATATTAGATGATAATAATTTATTAGTTTATCTTACCGAATATATGTAAATGTCTTAGCAGTATAACTATGATTATGGGACCTTTACATTGTGTTTTGACTCTGAATCAGGCATTCTCCATTATAAACTAATGTTAAGAATAACCCTGAAAGTTATCAGTTTAATATACTATTGACGACATTAAGTACACGTTTTTGCTGTATCAATGGCAGTTTTATTGCCTCCAATATTTATGTATTAATAGGTACATTAGGCAAATTTTTCGACGTTGCCGTCAGTGTTAAAGTCTATTTTGGAACCTTGCGTGTAACACTGGTTTTATTTCTTTAACCCCTTAGGGTACAACGTCACTTTCAGCGAACAATCTCAATCAACCCTAATAACGCAGTATATTTACGTTCTTGGAAACAGAGCAGGCAAGATAGCTCCGTACATGTCAGGGTATAGCTAGATTACTGCCATCCATTTTCACAAACGGATTCGGTGAAGATCTCGCACTGGAAAGGAAACAGCGCATCTCTCTCTCTTAAGCTCGAGCTGATCCATGAAACTGTTTGCCTATTTCAGCCGTTCATAATAAGTCAGTATGAAAGTGAAGCAAATATAAAGGGACTCCCAGAAGCTTCTTTGAACAAAGTTTAACTGACTTTTCCTTACAACGAAATAAACATATTTCACTCGACAGAGTCATGTCCGAAAGTGTTCCATTTAAAAGTTAGTAAGAGTTAAAATTTAGGAAAGGCAATTGACTGCACTGGTAGACTATGTGTTTCACCTAGGAGCAAAGACAAAGTTGCCCTACGGGAGTTTGTTGACACTGAGCAGTCTATCTGCAGCGTATCTGCGCACAGACGACAATGGACCAACTATCGATTAGCCAACTCACATACATATTGGCACGTAATTTACGGCATGTCGGACTGTAATTGTAGGAGAGCAGACAGAACGTGCAGAGAAAAATCTCTCAGTAGACATTGGCCAGCACATCAAACATTCGCAGCCGTGCGTAGGCGATTGCGCGTGAAATCGGAACATTTCGCGTCGCAAGACCTGACGCAGGCCGCCCTCTAAGAGTAAGCAACGAACAGATGGAAAGCGCTATTGTACGACGTTTTCATACCGCTCCAAGGACAAGCACATGTGCTACATCAAATTTATTCACACAAGTCGCATGACGGTGTGACGCGTGCTGCATGACTACAAGTAGTTCACATTCAGCGCGTGTAGGGCTTAAATGTTGACGATTATGCTCGGCAAGTTCAATGTACCAGGCAGTTTTTTAGAACAAGAAGCTGAAGAAGAACCCAGTTTCTGCATCAATGTGCTTTCCACAGATGAAGCAACAGTCATGCGACAGAGATCATTCATCGCGCGTAATGAGCATTTCCGGTGTCACGCTTATCCACACACAACTCTGCAAAGCAGTCGTTAATTTAGGTTTTCTGTATGTGTGTGGGCAGGCATTATTGCCAACTATCTAATTGGTCCCTATATCCTCCCGGAAAGACTCACTGGATTCATTTATTGGATGTTTCTTGTTTAAGCATTAGATCAGATAGCTGGAATTAGACTAACAGTGCTCATTGACAGAGAGCAGCCGGCACTTACGCTCCGGTCCTGTATGAACTATTGCCATCGTGTCAGAATCGTTTACTTAGCTCATGAAGAAAAAGAGAAGAAGAAAATAAACTCAACGAAGGAGATGATCATGCAAGCATGATTTTTTGCTGTAGATCTGCTCAGCTCGTAGACTTTACGTTAGTTTGGTTATGAACAATAACGGATTAAAGTTGCTTCTGAAGTATTGGCCGCTAAGAGTTTGTGACGCCTAAAGGAGGAGTCCGTAACTGTAGACGGTGTTGCTCCCAGTGATTGTCAAGACCATTTTTAAATGTATTCATTCACTGGCGCTGCAACGATAACTTCGAAGCGGAGACTATTTGAACTATTCCAAATCTTCACTATGCAGAACGGGAAAACTACTAGCTTTGAGTACTTCTTCGAACTTTATGTTTTGGTTTTTGGCAGCTGTTTCGCAGGCTTTCATCAACGTCTCTGTTAAAAAGTTCCGTTGTAAGCACGTCTTGGAGCCATTCAAGTATTAGTCTTTGCTAGAGAGAGCTGGGTCCTACTTCTCGTAGGCGACACTCGTATGTTACTTTTTTTTCAGCTGAGGCATCAATTTTACAGTCTTGTGTTGGATTCTTTCCATTTTATCGATATCGTTGCATTTATGTGGTGACCAGAATTGCACACTAAATCCTAAATGTGGCCACACTACAGTAGAGCTTTGTGCAAAGGAAAGATTTTGTGCTTGGATTTGTATTCAGGATTTTTACCTCCGCCAAGGAGGTTATGTTTTCGTCGTGTTTGTCTGTCTGTCTGTCACCATGATAACTCAAAAAGTTATGAACCGATTTGAATGAAATTTACAGGGATTGTTAGGTATGTTAGGAGGAACAGATGATTAACTTTTGGTGAAGATATGTTCATCCGTTTGTTTGTTTGTTTGTCTGCGTCATTTNTATGAACCGATTTGAATGAAATTTACAGGGATTGTTAGGTATGTTAGGAGGAACAGATGATTAACTTTTGGTGAAGATATGTTCATCCGTTTGTTTGTTTGTTTGTCTGCGTCATTTTTCTCGATGTCATACTCCAAAAGTTATGGATGAATTTTAATGAAATTGACATGAGTTGTTAGGTATATAACAAAGAGTAGATGACCAAATTTTGGTAAAATTTATAGGAGTTGTTAGTAATAATAAAAGACATAAATGACCAAATTTTGGTGCAGATCGGTTGGTTCGTTTGTATGTTTGACTCATATTTGTCATAACGTTTGTTAACAGTATAATTCAAAAAGTTATGAACGGAGCTTCAAAAAAATTGAACAAGCTGTTATTAATATACAAAGGCACAAATGATTAGATTTTGGAGTTTATGCAATGAAAATTATGGTTTCAGAGCCAATTTGAATTTTTACTACCGTTGACTCACTTGGCGGAGGTATGCGCTCTCAGAGTGCTCTAGTTTATAATGCAACCCGGTTTTGTGCTTGCCATTTTGATACTCATATCTACTGTAACAATCTAACTTAATTTTACTGCTGTATTCTTGAACATAAAAATATTCTGATTGTTAATTTTCAGCTACCCGCCAGTGCATTAAATCGCCTTTGTAAATTTTGATAATTTTTACAAGAAACACTTTCGGAAATGGCTCTGTAGTGTAGACTTATGTTTATTTCATTGTAAATTATCGTAATTTGAAATTTATTTTAAGAGTTCTGGGACACCGTGTAGAGGATATACTGTGAGTGCTGACATAAAGACTGTGTGCTATCGAAAAACAGCGTTTACTGATCAAAATTTATGAAAGCAACATTGTCCTAGTAGAGGCATTGTTACAGGATTTACATAGAATATGAGTTCAAGCTAGGCTATCTCCATATGTACTGCAGTTTCCCTACAATAAAATTTTTAAGTTTTTGTTCCAACTGACGACATGAAATAAATACGGTGTACGTAAAAACACTGACATGTACTTTTCCATCTTGAATTCATACCCAAATATTTTAATTTCCTTCTCTGAAAATACAGTATTAACTTAGAGATATGATGAAGGGGTCGTAATGTGAAAATTATATACGCTTACATTGTAACAGGACTATGCTTGTGCGTATTTGATTTACAGTTTATTTTTTCTGTAATAATTTCTTTCCTCCCTTTCACTTGCTGTTGAAATGATATCAATAAAAACTTTATGTATTTCCCGGTTTGATTAACTTGAGAAACAATAAGTGTCATAGAGGGTAAATTGCATGACATATTGTGTTTTATGGTAGCCACAGAATATGATTAATTTGGGAAGGCAGTAGTATAGTTCTGTTTTGTTACATTCTTCACGTATATGTCTGAAAACAGATTTTTGTCACCACCAAGTTTGCTTGGCAGATTGTTGAGTAGATATAAACAACAGGATTTATGTGAAAAGTAACGTTTCGGCCGGTAAATGTGATCCCGATCAGAGGTTTATAAGCGTAGCAATCTATTTAGCCTGTTTCCTTTTTTATTTAAAAATCGTGCTTGTAAAAAGAAATGACTATAAACGCATTTAAAAAATTGGGGAAAGTTGACATACTTCGTGAAAATTAGTATTCTTTAGATGATTATTAAGTTGTGCTGCATAATAAATTTCGAGAATTTTTTCCTTTTTGAACAACCTTGACCTTCCGTGTTCATGACACAACAGTATTTTTTTTGTCTTGTACGTAGTTTTGGTGTTAATATATGTTTGTGGGTTTCTCTTAAAAAACTTAAAGGTTCTAATGTTAGGAGTTGTGACTCAAAGAAAAATCAGAGAAACTTTGCTTCTGGTTAGAAGGTGTTGAAGACATACGCTCTTCAAGTCAACCTCGTTGAGTCATAGAACCTTTGATCCTCTCATTGTCAAGCCCCACGCGTGACTAATGGCTGTGCTTGTGGAATAGAGGGCTAGACTAAATTTAAATTTGGTCGTGACTAAAATTAAATAGGTATCATCCTGGCAAAATGTTACTGAAGCATAGATGGGTCTCAACAAAAGCTGAAATTATTTGAAGTGAAAGGTAGCAATGTGACGGTGTCTTTGCACGAGCTTCGTATAGCTGCAAAGCTTGGTATTATATTGACTATAAATGTATTTTATTGACACAGTGGATAACTTTGTTTGTTTGGTCATATGGGTTAGATAACAGAAGAATCGAATATTATTGTAGATCAGCCTTTCTCTTTTTAAATAACGACATTGCATATTTTCTGCAGCGTTTAGATGTAACCTTTAGTATATTGCAGTATGAATGAGTTGTAAATGAAGATTCTAATTAGAACAGAAAAAGGGGGGAAATCGCAGTGCGTAATGTCATTTTTTATTAAGCGTGAATGCATGCAGTCATGAACGGGTAAAAAATAATCTAATGTCAGACCAGCTGATAATCATCGACAGAAATACAGTAATAACTAGAAGGCTTCGCACAATCGTAAAAAGAAACATTTTCTTCAGTAGCAGCTTTGATTTTTTTTTTTTTTTTTTCGAAATAATGGTAGCGTTATGCTCGTGACAGTTCGTCGCGAACAGAAACCATTCCTCTGCAACGGTCTCCTCTGGTCGGTTGCTTCAGCTTCAGACAAACGGAAGAACTAACACTAAGGGCATATTAATTAAGCCTTAAAGACTTGGCTTGTTTGAAACTTCGAGCGGGTGCGTCGCATTCGACCCACTGAACTGAATTTTAGGCGTGGAATTATCGGTGACCTTGAGACTTCCAGAACTCAATCCTGCTCCATTAAGTGGAGTTTCGAACAGACTCAACGTAATCGCGTTGATTTTAACACTTGCAACACGATTCAGAGTGACACAGCCAAAGCTTCAGGCTCAAGTGTCGGATAAGTCAAGCCTCAACAGATTAATTTCGCTGCCCATTGAACATGTATTTTTGTAACTTCCACAGTATATGTAACCTCTGCCGACTGGGTAATGGGGAATTCTTGTTAAATAAGAGCAGAACAAGATTCTGAAGCCTTCAATTTCCGTTTCAGTCGCAGTACCCATTTGCCAGCCATTCTCCAGCACAGTCTCGTCCACCCTCATCGCTCGACATAAAATAATGAGACAACGCGTCTAGAAAACTCTCATTTATATTCTTTGATGGTAGTTTATACCTAATTTTTAATCATAGGAAATACGTACTTCGATGTTAGATTTTTTCCCACCCGTTATAAACTTTAAAAAAAAAAAAAAACAGTATACGTTGCTTACTGAATTTTACATAATTATAGCTTGACGATATCGAAATGCGCGGCAGTTGTATTCCCGTAGCAATATCACCACTTCAATCTAATAAAATCCTATAATTTTTGGAATAACGTTACTGTATTACATCGCAGTTTGATTAGCAGCAATTGCAACAGGGTCTGCCCATGAACGTGTGTATCTCCATAGTGATAACGTAGAGATGACAAGTGCAGTTGAGGCTTATTCAAACTAATTTGCATGAAACAATTAGCTTTATCAATTTCAATACATATAACATATTTTGCTTACCATTGGCCAGTACCGAGCTCACATTTCAGCCTTTCAACGCTTACCTTAATTTCGTCGTACCTACGCACAGTAACTTGGGAAACCTTCGATTTCGTCGTCCCAGTTGATCTAAGCCGCCCCACCCTACTAATTATTGGAACTTCAGACAAGTCGATCGGCTCGCTACGACCCGACGAACCGAATATGCGACGTTGTTTCTTAATCAAAGACCTGCAAAGCTGTCGAGAAATTTCTTTCTACATAAAACTGAGTGTTCAGCAGCGTCAAGCGTAACTTGCAGCTTCTGACACCTGCAGCACGATTCAAAATCCCGAAACAAATGTTCCTGTCTGCAGTTCCAGACAAGTCAAGTATATGCTATCAAAACGACTTTTCTGTCATGGCCTATTCAGTAGTGCTGTTAAAAAAATGTTATTTGATAGGTAGCTCGTGAAGGGCTAAACCGAATAAACAAAGAGTCCTCGTAAAAACAAACATGCCGCTGCGTAACACAGCCCTCTCGATAAGATTCGAAAACTATCACTCATCTACTGCTCAGCACAAAGGAACCCTTCTCAAAAACTACGGATAACAATCACCGAACGGAATGCCAGCATCTGGCGGCCCTCAATACTAGGACACACAGGTTACACTCGGAGCTGTCGCCAATACAACAACTGCTGTCGCCTGGTTACAGTGGATGTCTAGTAATCCACTTTTATTTTTAAAATACAGTATTCTGAAGTTTTAAATCGAATGCGTCCCCGTGTTTCTATAAGCGAGAAAAGATTCCGACTTTCACCTCTGTCACCTCTCTATTTTTTGTAGCATAATTTCAAAAAGAAAAAATAAATTCGTTGCTGTCCGCAGGTGATGTGTTCAATTTCTAATGCTATTAAAACTTTGTGCTCAATCAATTTGTTACTGGGCCTTGCCATTGCAAAGCGCATTCTTAGATCTATTTAGTCTGGCTCAAAGCATATGCAAACATACATTTGCGCAGAATGTATTGTTAGTGTGTACATAATACTTTACAAATTGATACTTGAGCATTTGCAATCAATTGCACTGGTAACTTTCCCATAGACAGTAAAGCATTTAAGACGAAGTCTAATTTTGTATCACGTCATAACGAGGAAAGTCTCTATAAGGTTTTATGTTTATTTATAGTGTCTGCTACATCACAAAATATGAAATCCAAGAGTATTTGTACAGAACGACTTCATGGTCGACCTATCGGCGCCCCGTCTGCCGAGATGCTGAAGTATCTGCTCAAATATCACGTTTTCTAAGAGAAACATAGTCCACGGAACTTGCTTCTCTCAGTTCACTTACTGCTAATATCCAGTATCAACGCTCGATTGGACGGTAGTGCCCAGTGCATGAGGGCCGAAAGTCTAGTCACCCCAACCAACAGGTAGTGAGAACAATCGAGGGAAACGCAATGCAGCAAAGACAATGCAGTGACTACAATTCAGTTACGTTCATTGTAGTCGGTTTCCTTTGGAATAAATCTAGAGGCAACTGTAAATTTTCCTATGTTAGCTTTATGAATCAATAAGTCAGGGTGCTGCGCCTTTAATTTGTTGAGCATGGCACCCATAATTAGAAATAAATATTTCTTGTTTGTTTTATGATTAATTAAATCTAAGTTATTATTCCTCCCGTGCGGTGGCGGCGCCAAGGGGGACCTTGAACCCCCTCCCCCTATAATGAGCCAAGCTCCCCGAACTATGTCCACAAATTGCTACCATGTAGCCATCATACATGTATCCCTCAGCAACGTCAGTCCCTCCACATTTTACTTCACCCCCTAATGCAAATTTCCTGGCGCTTTACCTTCATTCCGTCGTCTGTCAACACGTTGAACTATCAGCTGCAGATAGGAGAAGAATAGCGTATCCATGATAAGGGCTAGGGAAAATTAGATGTCGGTTTCCAGGTGCTGTACCTCACAGGTAATAGATGTGCTATCTTACTTGATACATAGGTATTTTACCACTCCTTAGCGGTGATCCGGGCCCAGCACTGTGTGAACTTTTTTCTCGTCCACACAAAAATTTGTTAAGGACTATACGATTTATCAATTAAAATTTTATTCTTGTCCACGGGTTAACAAATGGTAGCACAGATACTAATCAATCGCACCGCTGGGATAACTTTAGAACAATAACCACAACGTAACAATTGAGTAAAGTAAACTTGAATATTCTAGTTAAATGTACAGGCTAGATGCAGATTCAGTTAAGTGAAAGTTATGTTAAATAGCTCAATATCTCGTAGCGGAAATAAGGTATTTAAGATCAAGGAACTAACCATAGCGAGTAGCTATATCGTCAAGAGAATTTGTTCTATTTACTTATTCGTATTTAACTAATAACTTCGTGGCAATAGAGAAGCAATTTCAATTGGGTTTAGTTGAATTTAAATGACAAAGGTGGTTAACTTAGCAAGCAATAAGAGGCAATAGAAAGGCGGTTGTCCTCTTTATTAGAGAGCTAATTCTCTTCACAGAAAGTATGTTCGGCCACTTAGATACACTGCAGGCTGGTAACGGCCCACAAAATTGTTAGCGGCCCACACAAAATTCTTGGCGACCCTCAAGAGGAAATCGAATGTTCAGCTCAGCACTCTGCCTGGCCCAGCACGCAGCAACTTCCTTTAGTAGGTAACAAATGAGCAGGGTGACCCACGGGCAGTCGACTAATGTTCAGAAACAGATGGCGTAAGAAGGCTGCAACAAAAACGCTAGGTCCCGCTTGCATAAGCAATGAAAAGCAATGCATGAGTTAAAAAGGTAAAGTATAATGAAATACGAAAAGTTACCGCAGATAAGAAAGAAAAGTTAAGGGATGAATAAATAAATTTCTATTACAAGCTCTAGTTTAAAATACTTAATTTTCATTTTAATATTAATTACATATAATCAGTATGATTATTAATTATAAATTAATATGAAATGATATTGATATTAATTGCATATTAATATAATAATAGTCATATTAATTATTAATTCAATAAAGCATCGATGATCTTTTGATTAAAGATTATATCATCGTGCAGCGGGGTAAAGACTTTGCCGCAAATGCTCTCGTTGCTTAATTGCGTCTTGTTGACTTACTTGTACGGTGCAGAGATATATTTTAAGCTTTCAACGCCCAGGGACACTGTCAGTTTCGCCCCGCCCCTCCTCTGGCTCCTCGTGACTAAATTCAGCAGCTTTTGTGTAAAAAAAAACGTAATATTGTGACCTCAATTTGGCGCCCCCTCCCCCCCTCCCACTCTGCCACGGACAGATGTCCCACCCCCTGCTTTCCTCCTTCAGTTACGTCCCGATTGCAGTGCCAGCGCTGCATGTACTCTGAAGGTTGATTCTTTATATTTACCCATTTTAATGAACATTTCAACGCCAGCGGAGGTCACTCCATATTTGCACGAAAATTCATTATATTATTTGGATGGTAGAGCATTCCTTTCGGTAGCCTATAACTTCAGGTGAGGTGACACGAGCAAGACAAGAGATGAAAATACAGTTACTTAAAGACTATATTTATTTTTGCTGCTGATCTCCCAAGTCAGGCGTATCTATCTGCCGCTGCTAGGGTATTCGCTACATGTGATATCACCAACAACAACAACTATACCTAAGAATATCTCCGCAGCTGATCTCCCACAAAAAGAAAAGGGCATGCCTCAAGGATGACGCAGCTGTCACGCGTCTCTATTTGCCACTGTTAGTGTTTTCGCTGCATGAGACATGACCCATATTTGTTACAATTATTATCTTATGATAATCCTTATGTATCTCTGCAGGTGATCCCCCAATGAGAGGAGCACATACCACAGGGATGACACAGAGGTCAGGCGTCTCCATCTGCCGCACTCTGCCCACGCTGTCTCGCTGTTGCCAAGATGATTCGTGAGTTTATTTCGGTCACTTCTGGCTGGCTGTTATTGCAATATTTTCATGCTGTCGCCTGCGATCAATCTGAATTATAGTCAAGGACGACAGAAATAAATTTAGCGAGGTATATTTCTTCGCTGCCTTGCCTCATCGTCCCGTGCGTTTTGTCGTAATCGGAATGTTTAAAGTGTATATTATTTAGACATGTTTTCTGATGGCTTCACTCGATTGTCATGCTTCGCCTATCATAATTTATATCAGTCTTGTGCACTTTTCCGATATACATTAGCTTTGTGTGCTTTCTCGATGCATTGTGCATGCCGTGGTTCAAGCAGGATTAATCTTGAATATATTTTAGCAGCACAGCTTAGGGCATTTTATCAATACATTGCTTGTTTTTATGTACGCTCGGCCGTAATTTCAGAGAATAACGACTATTTTTTTAATACATCTTTACTGCAACTGTATTCTGCCGTCTGAAAATTAAATTAAATTATTTTTCATTGGCACCTCTTCAGGATTCTTGCTCTTGAATCCACTATCCATGCTAGACCTCATGCCGGGTCCGGCCTGGTTGCTTTAAAAATTTATTAAATATCGAAATGTGCCAGCGCTGCTACATCAACTCCGGCAAAAAAATATTGCTATCCTTTTTCAGCGAGATATATATATTTATCTTTACAGTTGACAAAAAACTTTCGGCAATATATTCCGCGAGACCAAATGCTGCCTGCCCACATAACAGATGAGCGGACAATAAGAAACATTATCAACAGTAATATTACATGCATAAATCCCACAGACAAGAACCGGAAGACCGCTCTGCTGCTCATGAAAAAAACTTACCACCACCACCACCAGATTTAGAGCAACCAATGTCATGTATGAATTTTCTAGTACTGTTGGGCTGCCAGCCCCACCCTATAGTTCATCAACAGGACAACAACACTAGCAAGGAGAATTAGGATGCATCTCGGAAGGGAGAGCCTGCTAGCAACGCAAGAAATAGTCACAATCAGCAGATCACCAGCGAAAACCTAGTAAGCTATACTAAAATTCTACGCAAGAACGACAAAATCAGCCAGCAAATTGAAAAGACCATTCGTACCAAACTCAATCAGCCTTGTATAAACACTCAATCGACTGGAATTTCAGGAACATTACAGCCACTCGGGGGATTACACCCGCAGCTCCCAGCGTAAGGGCCAGCCGATTGTCGACGCTGATTGGCTGCAACTGGCTCCTCTCACCATCTAGCCAGAGAGAGGCCCAGCACCGCTCTTCGGGTTCCAGAGCCACAGAGGGATCTTCTAATTTCTTATGAAATTTAGTACTACTCGAGCCACAATTCTATCAACATGGAAGACGTTCCATCGTTTTCAGCGCGGCCACCGCTCGCAGAAGGTAGTTACTTCCTATGGGGGTAGTTCTCCTCCTATGGAGGTAGCTGTCTTGCACGGGACCAGTGGATACGGTATTCTACGGTTAGTCAATGTTTTCACTTACCATTGTTAATCCTGAGTAGTGCTTCTAAGTTAACCCAGCCAGTCTGAGCTTACGTCCGCCGCTGATATCCCTGTCTTTGTTACGCAGTCTGTCTACCTTACATCTCGCCTGACCTTTCCTAGTATTTCGAGTTCAGTACTGAATCACGAATTTGTTCTGTCAGCAAAGAATCGCACTTGTGTCTTGAACACATTATTCGAAGATTTTACCGATTTTCTTTCAAGCTATTTGACTGATGGCAGCTGCTGATCTTTTAAACTATTCGTTCCAATTATCTTCTATCTATTATTGACGAGCGTAACACACGAAGGAACGAACGAACAACGCTATTAATATAATAGATTGACCCCCTCCCATTTCGTTTCAATGATGCGTCCAGGAAGCCATAAAATGTTTCCCCTATCTAATACTGCTGAAAGCGTTACGGTCGTTCTAACTAAGTTAGGAACTACTAACGGAGGAACGAGCAGAATTATAATACAGTTATTTATTTGTTTTCTGTTCATTTGCCCATATTCTGTCACACCTGAATCAAACTTATGGACAAAACTTAGCTCTTCTGGTGCATCCTGGTTTTTACTTTCGTCTCACATCGAAACTTTAGCTGGTCCGAGTTCTAGCGAAAATTAAGGAAATGATCAACCGGGTAAGGAGTGAAATATTCTTCGAATTACCGTAAGAACAAGAAAACGGGTGAAGAGCACGAAAATTTAGTTGCAACAATTATTTTCGGAACTTGATCTGTTTCGTTGATGAGACAGCTTTTCACTTGCGGGGAGGTAAATTCGATTCATGTGATATCGTGGCGTATCTATGAGACCGGTACCGAGACCACAGTTACAGTTTTAGTGACACCTGAGTTTTAAGGAAGGAAGAGCTCGCCGGAAATGCAACTGGGGCGAATCTCAACCCCTTCTAGTGCATGCTACTGTCTTGAGAAACGGCTGTAGCACCAATCCTAATACCCAAACTTAGGCGGTCAACCTGGATGAGTGACTGCTTGACAGCCAGGTCTCCGGTGGTATTCATTGGCCTGCATCACATCATTCATTTATTGAAGCATATGCTACGATGTGGAAGCTGCCAGCAAAAAAAAAATTAACCTTCAATATGGAACTGAATCTTGTGGCGGTTGGTAAATTGGATACCGAGTGATATATTCGTCGAGTCCACTAGCAGCTAACGGCTAACGTCGAGTGCAGACGTGTGGTGTCTAGAGACGCTTCTGCTAAGTGAGTGACAGTGAGACCATTAGGCCTACAGTGCAAGGCCAAGGAAATATGGCAGTGAAGTACGCCAAAGTATTTGATGTGGAAAGTGATGGATCAGAAACTAAGTGCACCGAATCATATGTTATTAATTCAGTGCTTCACTTCTTGGTGGAACATGTGCAGAAAACAACCCGGTAAACGATTGAAGAGCGACTCACTCTAACAACCCAAGACAAACTGAAAACTGCTCGCGCTGTCCTACTGCAACTGCTAGAAGGTATTCCACGTGATGCTGTTAAGAACTATCTTCCCAGATATAAAACTAAACACAACACCAAGGCCAAGTACGCTGCAG
>LQNS02278096.1:28176887-28248555 GCA_001587735.2 Parhyale hawaiensis | reverse complement strand
CAGCGCGTCCGGTCTGTGAACACAAATAATCGCTGTAAGATTATCAGATGATGGACAGCGCGTCCGGTCTGTGAACACAAATAATCGCTGTAAGATTATCAGATGATGGACAGCGCGTCCGGTCTGTGAACACAAATAATCACTGTAAGATTATCAGATGATGGACAGCGCGTCCGGTCTGGTTACGCAAATAATCACTGTAAGACTATCAGATGATGGCCAGCGCGTCCGGTCTGTAGACAAAAATAATCACTGTAAGACTATCAGATGGTGGACAGCGCGTCCGGTCTGGTGACGCAAATAATCACTGTAAGACTATCAGATGATGGACAGCGCGTCCGGTCTGTAGACACAAATAATCACTGTAAGATTATCAGATGATGGACAGCGCGTCCGTTCTGTGAACACAAATAATCGCTGTAAGATTATCAGATGATGGACAGCGCGTCCGGTCTGTGAACACAAATAATCACTGTAAGATTATCAGATGATGGACAGCGCGACCGGTCTGTGGACACAAATAATCACTGTAAGATTATCAGATGATGGACAGCGCGTCCGGTCTGTGAACACAAATAATCACTGTAAGACTATCAGATGGTGGACAGCGCGTCCGGTCGGTGGACACAAATTACATTTACCACCGTAAGATTAAGGTATCAACAAATGGAAAACCACAGTTGAGGTATAAACTTACCGCGAATCAGTTCAGTCTAGAGCGTTTGTTTCGATACTTTGAAGATTCAGTCTTTTATCTTAAGCTAATTTCTCTTGAGATGGCCTCAAACTGAATCCTGCTCCGTCAGAAACTGTATCGAAAGTAGCGAAATCGAAACTCATGACTGAAGTTACGGATAAGTTAAGACTCATATCATCAGCTTCTGTAGCCGAATACGACAGACATCAAGCAACAGCTTCTCCAAGAAAAGCGCTGTTTATGGTACAAACTGGTGGCACTGCTGGACGATAGGAAATTTAATTGTAAGTATGATGCACGAGTAGCGATCTTTTCCAAATTAATGCTGGACGAAAATTGTGACTGTAGCACAATGACCAAGTTGCGTTTCGGCTAAACGACATACGGCAAAAATGTCACAAACGACGCAACAGTAAATGCCTGCGCAGACGAGCAACATGATTTCGCTGATTTCGACGGGACAGAATTTTCGGATCATCAAGCTTGGCACAGCATTTCAATGCACACGTAACGGGAAAAATGTTCTGGTGGTCTTGATGCCTTAGGGGGAAATTATTAGAAGGTGAAAAAAATAGAAAGGAAAACTGATGAGTTCATAAATTTTATTGCTCGTTTATCAGCCGGATTTTTTAATGCCCTATATCTACATAACACTCAACGACTGAGTGTTTTGTAAAATGTTGAAGATCGTTGCAACCATCTAAAGTAAAGTTTTGCAAAAATCGAAGGCATTACAGGCCGCAGTAGAGAATAGATAACAGGGAAAACTGGATTTCAAGTTACTTTGAATTGATCGAACGCAACAACAATCTTTTACGGACAAGGCAGTTGTGTTTGCTAGGGCTCAACAAACATTCGAACAATGCAGTAACTGAATGAACATGCTCCATGAACATTACCTTGTGCCCCTGCCTATATGCCCATGATGGTCGGGCAAGCATATAAATATAGGCAAATTTTCCGTAGATTGCACTGAGCATTTTTTTCCAATATCCAGCACGCTTTCTAGAACTCTCATTGTAAATGACTGTTTTGTCATACTTGTGGTACTCGAAACATGTATTTTTTTCAAAAAAGAAAACACCATAGACAACATAACGCGTTGAGAAACAGGAATGCATGCTGGTGTTGGGAAAACGCTGTTCTCGAGGCCTTCTCTACACGATAGGCATTTCAACGCTTCCGCTCCTCCACTCGTCCGACTATTTTGCAGCGTTGTGTCAACGCAACTTCGTGTAAACCACAAAAAAAATTAGTAAAGCGTTCGCCATCAAATCAGTTTTCTCAGCAAGTGTCGCTAGGCAAGTTACGGATGTCCCTTCAAATTTCGAGTGAATTGAAAATTCAGAAAACAATGGACTTTTTTGCTGCTTCTGCGAAGCAGCAGGACATTCGGACGAGTGGACACGTTCAAAAGACTAACGTAACGTGCAGACTGGCCGGCGGTGTGGGTGGAGCCACATGGGAGTGCTGGGACTGTGTCCGGCGGCTCCGTTGAATGCCTGTAGGGCACGTTCCGTAATTACAAGGGCGGTGGATTTGGGAGCAAATGTTAGGGTACGTTAGGGTTTTATCGGGTACGTTATGGTTAGACGAGGTACGTTAGGGTTAGACGAGGTACGTTAGGGTTTGACGAGGTACATTAGGGTTAGACGAGGTACGTTAGGGTTAGATGAGGTACGTTAGGGTTAGACGAGGTACGTTAGGGTTAGACGAGGCACGTTGTTAGATGAGGTACGTTATGGTTAGACGAGGTACGTTAGGGTTAGACGAGGTACGTTAGGGTTAGACGAGGTACGTTAGGGTTAGACGAGGCACGTTGTTAGATGAGGTACGTTAGGGTTAGACGAGGTACGTTAGGGTTTGACGAGGTACATTAGGGTTAGAAGAGGTACGTTAGGGTTAGATGAGGTACGTTAGGGTTAGACGAGTCACGTTAGGGTTAAACGAGGTAATCCCCAGCTAGGCAAGGAACGCAGGGTAAGAAGAGGGTTAGATAGGATACATTGAAGAGCTAGGGAAGGTAAGGTAAGCGCATACAATTGGTTCTTGTCGCGACCACCGCAAAAACCACCGTTTCTATAGTCGAGTCTGGGTGACTCACGATGCCGGCATTCACGGCTGCATGCGTGCGTGAGGCGTGAGTGTAGGCGTGAGTGCCTGCGGTGGTGACGCATGAGTGTCATCAGCACCCGCACCGTCACTAATTATAGGTGTGAGTGTGACCTGTCATGCGCAGGTGTCTGGGTCACCGCCTGCCCACTAGCGCCGCTCTAGTCGCTATAGTGGCCCAATTTTATATTGTATACAGCGCAATATGTTTATATCTTGCCTATATTAACTCTTTAATGGCTTAAGTAAGTTTTTTTCTCGTAAAAACAGCGCTCTTATGAAATTCCAAAAAACTTGATTGTGTAGGATAATGGGTTATGACGCCAATTTGTTCGCGGATGAAACTCAAGCGCCAGGCCACGTCTTTTACTGCAGTTTTTTTCGGACCTGCCTGCCGCAAGTCATTCATTCAGCTGATTTAGATAAACTCTACAGAGTGTTGTTTTTTTTTCTACCTAACGTAGGGACATTGGACAGAAAATGAATGGTTTAGAGAATAATAAATGTTGTTATTAGCAGGGAAAACAAATCAGTTACTATTAAGCCGAGGCCACACTATAAGCATTCACACTGACATTCTTATGCGAGACTCTGACGTCATTTATGCTACAGTATCCAAGCTACCAATTTCAAATATGTATCGGCACGGCACGCGGTCAGCACATCCTCGCAACCAGTTGCGAGTACAAATGCCTGTGTGGCCCCGGCAAGAGACACAGGGGATGCCGATCATGGAATCCGGGGAATATACGGATACCATACAAGGTCCCCAAATATTATTCTAATAGATTTTGTCCCACACTGATGATATCAAGCGACACATTTGTGTTTCTTGCTGTTAGATACTTTCCATTGCTTCACCTAGAAGGTTTCGGCTTTTGTTTGAGTTCCTCATTCGTAGGTGACTGGATGTACTAGTTTCAAAGGCCTCGTACAGCTATTGCCAAGTTTGCAATGACCTAACAGCAGAGGGTTTCAATGTTTCATAAGCTGAACAACTTTGTTTAGTTGAAATAGTGCCAAGTTTGAACGGTAAAACGGTAACGGATAAAAGTTTTGTTAATACCGGTATAAAAAACATGACGAAATCTGAGCCTCGGTAGCATATCTACGTGGCGGAACAATATATCTTACATTACCTGACGAGCAGCAGTTTGACTGAGTCACTCATTTAGAGCTAGAATAATCGGAATGAAGCGGCACATTTGTGCAGTAAAAACGAAAATGCATATTACTCATCTACAACATGTGATGTTTTCGCGAGTAAAACGTAATTTGCATCAAAAATCCTGTTAGCTCCCAAATTTAAGAGAAAGACGTCAAGTAGCACATATCTCGAGCGTATTGAAGATGATTATTTGCTTCACCATGAGGCTCGAATTTCCTTTTATCTCTTTCCCTTGGCCTTGAATTTAATCCTAAATTTTTAGATCACGACGGAGAGACCAACCAAGTAGGCAGCCATCAAACTGTGTGTTATCTCATTGGGGATAAAAGCTGCCGCTTACGTACTTTACCTTAATTAATTAAGCACTTTGAGAAAGTCCAGGTGACGTTGTGCACAACACCTGACATGTGTGGAGTCACGATGCTGGGTCTCTTCTGTTGGGTCCCATTTAGCGAGCAAACAAAAAGCCAGCAGCGAATAATCTCCGCCGTGCACGTAACCGCGAACCGCTGGTCTATATCTGGTGTTGTTTTCAAATGAGACTCCAGCAAATTTTTTAAGTCTACAACTTTCATATCAATAGTATTTCGTGTATGCCGAGGCGTTCTGTTGGACTTGCTCCCCGTACAAAGAAGCTATAAGAATATGTTGTCGCTGCGGTTGCCACCATCTCTGCTTGGAATTCGTACCTCACAAGTCTTTTCTGGGAGTCACGTGGCAATCCATTCATCCACAGTGATACGTTTAGTAATTTTCCACACTTACATCATTGTAGAGCTGGAGACAGTTGAATCGTTTGTGGTAGCTAGTTGTGCTCTTGCATGTCTCAAATTTTGACAGTGAACGATCTTTGACTAGTGCACCTCGCCGCCAAAGATATGACTGCTAAAAGTACTGACAGCTAAGTCAATACTTCTATGTTGATGCACACGGTCGTAATTTTACTGCTAAATTTTACTTCTCCCACTGTGAAGTTCAGTATAAGAAACCTGACGCCGAATATCAAAATTATGAAGAAGTATTAAGTCTGTAGTTTTTCGTGTTTTTGGTGTTGTTGTCGTGGAGGAGGCAGTGGAGGGAACGGGAAAGTGGAGATATAAGGCAAAGGATTCAGTGGTGAAACTATGAGTAATATAACAATAACCATAAAGGAATGGTGAGGAGAGAGAAGATAGAGATGCCGCGAAGGTCTTCGATCCCAGACATGCAAGGGAGTAATGAAGCGCCGTCGGAAACGTGTTACACGGAAATGGATTGCCAATCAATATGCTCCTACTGGGTTATTTTATCAATATCTGCATGTATCAGTTTGTGTATTGAAATTAATGTATTACCCCATACAAAGGGAGGGCACGATATGGGTTATATAACGTACACTTTGGTCTGTACGCTAGCTTTTCTGGGCGGTCTGCTACCACAGTGGTGATATAATGGAAACTATAGCATTTTCATAATTTTAATGCACTGAAATTAGAATGATAAAAGAAAATTTTATATCATGAGCAGAGAATAGTACACTTGAAAGTTTTCTCGTAAAAGACGCAGTGTAATCATTTTATAAATAAGTTGTATAATCAACCCATATATTTACATACAAAGATAAACTACAAAGTCTACAACAGATATCATTCTTGTTTCATGTTATTGTTATTATAATTATTATTTCTGAATATATTGTTATTGTAATCATAATTATAATCCGAGAACGCTCAATATGTGTTCTCATATGGAATTGTTGCCCTTACTCTTCTATTTTGCATAGCACTAGAAATAATAATTCAGGTCATGATACGAATATGTCATGATTTTCCACTGGAGGGGGGGGCTGAAATTAGATTTGCTTGTGTGACTTTAGTTGAACAGTAATTCTCGTTCCAATGGGTGTGACTCTGGGCCTAATGACTTGATATGAAAATTATTCAGAGCTTTTGCCAAAATGAAATGTTTGAAATCATCACAGGATGAATTTATTCTTAGCGAAGTCGCTACAGGGCGACAGTGATAGACCTGCCGCCTCCCACGCTTTCTGTTTGATCTGCTCTGGGTGTGTGCCAGAGAACAGGTGTTATGGGGAGCTGGTGTGGTGGTGGGCTAGCGGTGATGATAGTGAAGGTGGGATGGTTGTGCTAGGATAATAATGATAATTTTCCATGAAAAACGGTAAGGTATTACAGCCGTGGGTTTACAAGTAGGCCTATCAGTAGTTAAATACATATTATAACTATCCATATCGTAACACTATGTGAGGATCTTACCATTATAAGAGAAAGCCATGCAGAGGCAAAGAGGTACGGCGGTGAGAAAGTTAAGCAGTGATGTAGACCAGATGTTGAGGTTGTCATTGTGATGCAGAGACCCAGCTGGTGGGGAGGCCTAGAAGTGGTGAAATGTGATGATGGTGGACTTGGAATGGTCGGGGTAATCTGGTAATGCTGCCATTGTGATGAAAGCAAGATGGTGAAAGAGGTGGGGCAGTGATGCCGAAAATGACAAGGTCGTAGCGGCCAAGTAGTCCGGTAACGAAGACGTAGGGTTAAAGTGCCAATAATCGGCCCTTTAACAAGATCTTAGCATATCTGTCTCATTCACAAACACAATTTCAAAAAAAAAATTTGCCACACTTGAATTATCTTTCATATTAGTGATCCCAGTATTATATGATGCTGCTTTCATGAAAAGTATGTCAATATGAATATGTTGGCTATTCGGCAAGAAATGTATGCTGCAGGGAATTGATTGTCATTGTTCTACTTAATTATCGGTACTCCAATTCCATTATTCTGCTGATTATTAAAAATGCTTTGAATTCACAGTGTCACTGCTCGTCACCAAGATTATTTAAAAAAAAAAAAAAAACAATAATAAATATCGTGTATCATACAATTTTACCTATCACCAAGTAATTTATTAATCCATGTACAAAGAGACACTAATGATATTCCATAATAACACATTTCCTAATGATTTTAGTGAATAGCATACACCATGCTTAGGCCACAATTTAAACGAAGAGCCAACACATTGCCTTCATGTCATCATTGTTGTCTCTGTTTTGGTGGGAAAACTGTAGAAACTTTTTCAAATCGTGTACTAGCTTCTACCAACTGTTGTATGGTTTATAGCAGATCTAGCAAAGAGGGTTTTCTTAATATGGCAATATCTTTGCAAAAAATGCCGATTACCAAAAGGTGCCGATTCAGCATGCCTTTACCCCTAGATGTTAATTTTTCCTCAGACCGCCATGTTAAGGAAGAGCAGCAACGCTAATTAGCTTTCCTAGAAACCTAGACAGCAAGAGTTTACATCGGAGCATTGACGCAGCTATTGCAAGGAAATAAAAGTACGTCATACCAAGCGTTTATTTTTGCAATTAATTCCTTTAAAACTCAGTTCTCAAACTTCCAATAAAGCCTTGCGCAGGGTCTTAACACTCGTGAACCAAACAACGCCTCTGCCATAAAGAATGAACACACAGGTTAGTGAACGTTGCCTAGGCGCTGTTGGAATAGTGAGTACTGGGCACTTTGATGGTGAGCAGAAACATAAAAATAGCACAGGGCAACGGAGGGAGCCTGTATCCAAACCCCGTGAAGATGGCGGTTGAATTAAAGTTGCAGTCGAATATGAGAACAAGTTCTTGTTGAATCAGACGGAGCCCAACCATTTGCCCACTCACCTGAACGATAAAAAATGCCTATTAGGAAAATATGCAGACGTTTACATCTTCATAACGTACGAAAACATCCCATAATATTAATACATAATACATAAATTAATACATAAAAGCAAGCATTAAATAAACGGGGGAAAATACCGCACGCAATCCCTATCCATGACGTCGGCCCCAATCAATCTTTACAACTTCCTGCAATGAGAGGAACAGAGAAAGAAGATATGACCCAACCGTGGTAAGATTTTTCACACGCGTGTACACCATACAGATAATAAAAACGAACAAAGCAGAGAATGTAGTGGCAAGAATAACAAGAATAACCGCATAGTAGAAGGTGTCACCGAACCTAAGCAAGCAAAACAAGGGAGCCGAATGCATAGAATCATTAAGCGAGTGTTCCACAGACTTCATATTAATTAGTAATTCATTCGTGCCAAGTTCTATTGAGTTGCTTATGTGTACACGCAGCAACTATCCTCCCACCAAAAACGGAGCCCCAGTGGCCAAGTTACAGTCCCGTTGTAACATTCTTCGCAATAATCCAAGTAACACATGCTGAGACTCGCACAAGTCTCCTATATGGCGCAGAAATAAAAGAGCTTCTCGCTCTGAAAGCATTGGTCTCGTTTCAAGCGATATATCAGGATGGTTGGCTGTACTCGGGTCTTGTCTCGATTATATCCTCTTGCCCTAGTAGGCTAGTACGCCCTTGAGACCGGGTAGGAAGAACCTCATCCTGGGAAATCCGGGAAATCGCGTACTCGTTCAACGTCGAACCATGTAGTAACTCCCCGGTCACCTTGACGGCATCTGGGGAGAGGCAGAGAAACAGCCTCGACGGGTGTCTGCGTCTCGTGCTATCCATGCACACCGTTCAAGCGTGATTCAACCGACAAACTTCATCTTCCATCCTCGCAAGGTGCTTCTGAGCGATCTGCGGGTGTTCTTCCAGAATCTCCGGTGACGCACGAAACTGAAAAGTTGGTAAGCAAAGAGAGCACACTCTAGATACTATAAACGAGCGACACGAATGAGAGACGCCGTCTCACATTGCCTCGGTGGGAACGGAAGGGAGTCATCAACGGATGACATCGAATCGTCCAACTACGGCACGAGGCGCAAGGTATCGGGCACTGGTGGCGGCAACACAGAGAACCCAACGTACCCCATTTGAAATACTCCCATGATCGCATCGCCATCTAGTGGCCAAGAATCATTGGAAAGGATCCCAGCGGGTCGAGGCTGATCATGAATATGTGGTATCGTATTCTGCTCGGGAGAGACAGGGCTCGACAGTACGTCACCGGCAGTCCGTAGCGATGAATCTCCCAAGCTCCAGGTGAGGGGAGCGGTTAGGTCGGCGACTGAGTCACCAAGACTCCACAAATCATCTCCTAGAATTAAGCAGCTCAATCCCTCATTTCTCGAACACGGTTCTGTAAATACCGCCGGACACGAAGATAAACAGAAAGAATCAGTGGTGGGTTGAGGATCCGTTATTGGAGCTCTACTTTCCTGTGCTAAGTAGCGGCCAGTAGAGGATGCTATACCACCCTTTTGCAGTTGCGAGGAACTTAGAACCTTAGCGGCCTGCCATGAATGCAAGCCGGGAAAAGACCCACCTGAACTGCCATGCGTATCAGTTGGGAACTTCTTTCCTTGCATTGTACTTGTGCTCAAAGGGCAGCAGAATTTTTCTCGCTTTCTCCTCCAGCACGAATTTTGCCTATGGCCTTTTTGGCCGCAGGAAAAGCATCGGAAGGATCTGTTGCAACCGTTTCCCGGACAAATGGCATACATCTCCTTCAGGTACTTAGTGTTATAAAAGACTCTATAGTGACGTCGCCCATTCAGAGTTGTCTCTGCTTCCACACTCAGCTGTTCCTTCGCCACGTGTCTATCGAAAGTCACATGTTCATGTTTTTGGCCCCGAGGGCTGTCAATAAAAGCAGGACGTGCATGGGAGTCTGTAATCTCAGGAATGCTTCGCACAAGTGAACTGCAACAGAAAGGAGCAACAAACGAGTCCACTTGTGTCGACATATGTCTGGTAGCAGATGCGGTCTGCACAGCGGCATCACATACAACACGATCTGATATAACGGGATCCCCCAAGCAATCTACCTGCATTGCAGCGTCCGTGGTTGTGCAAGCGACATCAAACAGAACCGCGGCCTCGACGTGGTGAACTGTTTTCCAGTAACTGCTGTCCATTAGCAGCCTCAGGTAAGCGTACCAATCTTTAAAAGATTTCCTAACTGGTAAAAGGAAGAGCCTATCATTCCTGAGCTCACAATCGGCTTCACTGAAGAGTCCTTCAACAAAGTCTGCCCCCGACAGGACATAGTCCCAATGCTTAACTTGACTAATGCTCTTCTGACTCACACATGGCAATACTACACCACTAATTTGCTTTAGTGCGTCAAGCATCAATTGATTGTTGTCAGGGACCGAAAATAGGCCATCTAGGAACGCTGCGTGTACCCTAGGGCAGCTGAATTCCGCAAAGAATCCCACGAGCTCAATTGTTCGTAGAAGAAGTCTCCTACTGTCTACCGACACTACCCTTTGAGAAGCATGTTTGTTTGATGAAATTTCAGTCTTGGAACGCAGGGAAGCCATGTTTTCCACTACTACGAATAAATTCTAGTTACAACTACCGTTACAGTTTTTCACTTACAATGAAAGACAGTCACTAACTAGATGCACTCTCAAGCCACCAATGAGCTGGATTTCCACATGTGCGTGGAGTTTCACAATTTAATGGAGGACACTCGGACTCCAGGTTTAATCATTTTTTAATAGTGGCACCTGTACGAGTGGACACTCAAGAAGACAACTCGGTTTCAACAATTAATAACAAAAAAATGAGCAATTCCCCAACAGTTCAAAATAGAGCAGTTCTTTCAGTTACAACATATCCCTTAAACGGAGATGCCACTACGTCCGGGGTTTGAACACCAACTGCAAGTAACGGAAGAGCGGCAACACCAATTATCTTTCTTTGAAACCTAGAGTCCCTAGTTTTCACTGGGGTAGTGACCCACCAATCGCAAGTATATAAAAGTACATGATTCCAAACCTTGATTTGTGCAATTAATTTTTTTAAAACTCAGTTCTGAAACTTCTAATGCAGCCCGGCGTAAAAAAACACACATGAACCTCGAGATGCTTATGCCCTAAGTAATGAGCAAACAGGTTGGTAAACGTTGCTTAGGTTCTGTCGGAATAATTAGTACTGGGGCTCTTCGATCAAGCGCAGGAGCGTAAAAATAGCGCAGGGCAACGGAGGGAGCCGGTATCCAAACCCCGTGAAGATGGCGCTTGAATTGGAGTTGAAGTCGGATATGAGAACAACGTTGTTGCTGATTGACACGGAGCCCAACCATGTGCCCACCCACCTGAACGATAAAAAAAGCCTATTAGGAAAACATGTATACGTTTACATCCTCAGAATGAACCAAACCACCCCATAAAATACAAATACTGTATGTACCTAATACATACAACAGGCATTAAACAAACGGGGAAAAATACCGCACGCAATCGACATCCGCGGCGGCGGCCCCAGTCAATCTTTACAACTTCCTTCAATGATAAGAACAGAGAAAGATGATAGGACGTAAACGTGGAACGATTTTTCACGCGCGTACAGACAACAAAGAAGAGAGTGTAGTGGGATAAAACACTAGATATCAGAACCGCATAGTGGAAGGTGTCAACGAAGCCTAACCAAGTAAACTAGACAGCCGAATGCATAGTTATTTAGTGGGTGTTTCACAGACTTCATATTAATTAACAATTCATTCCTGTCCCGTTTTACGAGCAGCTTTGATTCTATTTTCAATATATATATATTTTTTCTATAGCAGAACTTGTTTGAAAGAGAAATTATTGCCTGCTTATACCAGCATGTATATAATATGCATATGAGTGATATGACAACGTAAGTAGAAGGATTATAACGTCTGCCGTTTTGTTTAGCAGGGCGCTTTACAGTTTTCCCTTCAATTCATTACCTAGCTGTTTCATAAATCTTATCTTCTACCTTTGCCCAGTTCAAGCTGTGGTCGTAACGGTCCCGAGCGCTCCCATGGCTTGCCTGAGCTAGGCCTTTGGTATGCCGGTCTTTCGTGCCCGCTCGTTTGTTCCCTTATATTTTCATGCTCCTGCTGTTTTATGTCTCATACTCTATCTTATCCATCTTTTTCTATTTTCCATCTTCTTGCCCATCTGTATTTCTATCGTCTTCCTTTACGACTTGCTGTTAAATACGCACAATAGCGCATTCTTCGGTGACTGGAGGTTATATCTTCCACTGCCTCCACCGCTCGAGTTAGAGACAAGTCACAGAGGGGCAGGTTGGGAAACATGGTATGCCGAAGGATAAAAGAATTGCTTTCCCAAGGGCACCCTACACTAAAAATAAGGGAATAGACACAATGAAAACTGGGAAGAAGAGGAAGAGCAGACTACAACAAGAGGAAGAGCACTGCGGAGACAGAGAGAAGACGTGAATGGGCGAAAACACTTAAACGTACTGTACGCCCAACCGGGAACCCCACACGCACCCATGCTGTAGATGGACGCACGCAAGCCCCCAGATAGTTGCGTGACTGCAGTCGACCTGACTATCAGAGCTACAGCGTCGGGTGAAAGGACCACAACTGCAATCTCAATTCGTCTCCATTTCTGGTCAAGGTCAGTACTCCCGCAATGTGACACGAATGCTGGAAATGAGAAAGCTGCAAGCCTAACATGGCAATGATAATTCTGCTAACCAGCGGAGAGGCGACCCCAGGCTTCAGACCAAGCAAATTCAGCACCCCAATATCGCACTGCCGTGAGGATGAAACCCAACAAACTGACCTATCCAAGAACACTCGTAATTACCCAAACATGAACATGGAAAAGACGGAAAAACTTGAGTCATTACAATTCAATACCTGAAAAAGTGCGAATTCCAATAACTATAAAAAATTAAATCACTCCTGGGAAAACTGTACAGAGAAAACCCAAGTATAACTTGTGACCATAGCAATTAGGAACATGACGGGCAGAGAGAAGGAGAAGGGAAGTAGTTTAAAAAAGGAAGAATGAAAGAATGAACGGAAGAAGCAATTGAGATGAAAGCAGTCAGTGAAAACAGCTATGAGCGGAACCAAACCAAGAAAATGGAAGCAACCACTCGAGCCCCTGGAGATTAGGGAAGAATTCCTCAGACATAAGATGAGATTCCTAACTAACCTAAGAATCCATACGACCAATGGCTCCAGTAAAGAACGTTGCTGATTGTATAAACCTGCTCAATTGCAGTAAAAAATATTTTTTTATACTTGGACTGAGGTAAGGGAATATATATCGATCAACTCTTCTAGAGATCAGTAATTCCTAGAGGTATTTAATGAGTTTTTCAGTTGATCAGAATTATAAGACCACAAACAGAAACCGTAGATAACCTTACGATAAGGACGTAGAGGTGAGCAAAGTTTGAAGTTGGTAATGAGTTCTGGCCTCCATTCTTCTTGTTGATAACCTCAGAAATTCTCTGTGGCATACTAGAAATGAGGGTTTCCCTGAGGGTTGGAGGGATGTAGTCCCAGTTCCTAAAGATGGCACTACGAATTTTGTTTACTGTCACAAATTATTTACGATTTCCGTAAACATTTCTCTCCATCCATCTCCAAAAGTTTTCCATTGGGTTTTAGTCTGGCGCATATGCTGGATGACGTAAAACAGGTACCCCATTTTGTTGAAAGAAGGTCATAGTCTGGCAGGCAGAGTGGACTGCTGCATTGTCCTGCTGGAAAAACCATTCATCACCACAACACAAACGAGGGCCCTCCGTCGACAAATATGAACTTTCTAACATGTTGACCTAACCAGCAGCTGTTTGACGACCCTGCAGTGCCTGTAGCTTCACTCTCCCGTAGCATAAGGCACCCCATACCATAATGGGGCTTCTACCGCTGTGACAACATTTCAGGAGGCATCTCTTTATCATGCCAGTAACGTTGGAAGCGATCATTGCCATTCAGAGTAAACTTTTTGTCCTCAAAAATAAAACTTTAGATCACTGTTCAATGTCCCATGTTTGGTGCTCTCGGGCAAACTGTAAACGGGCTACTTTGTGACGCGGAAACAACCTAGGACCTTTCAGAGGCTTTTTGTTTTTTATGTCATTTTGTCGTAGGTGTCGCTCGGTGGTTATTGAACTGCAATCAGCCTTTGCGAGAGCCTTGATTTGCCTGAACGACCGTCCTTTGTCTTGAGAAACAACCCGTTTAATTCACTTACTTGATATAGGGGAAATTTTTGTCGGTCCACCACTAGCTTTTGCTGTTCTATAACTTTCAGGGTCCTCTAAGAAACTGCTTATCACAGTTTCACTGCAGTGAATCTGACCAGCGAAAAACCTTGCTTAGGCTTATGCTGTTCAACGATTCAACCACCTTCTAATTCGGAGAGTTTGCTTGGTTGGAGCGTAATGGCACCTTCACCCTATCAATGCAAGCCTGTAACTGATCCGAAATGCCGGAAATTACCCTAGAAATAAAGATTTATAACCCTGGTTTTATAATACTGATGAACTGATTATTTGACAAAGATGCACATTTCTTAATAAGTAGTTATATCATGTCTTTTTCGTTTTTCTCACTTGTTGCCTTTGGAAAAGTTCATTTGTTTAACACTAACACGTTATTTTTTAACACTTCTAAGTGGTCTTAAACTTTTGATCAGAAATTTATGCCTCATTAAAATGCGCTAGGAAAAAAATCGTGCGTGTTGTCTCCGACACAGGCGCACAACGTCATTAGAAGACTCTCAAATTACTCAAGGTAGTTATTTTGCAGGTAACGTCTCCCTTGCTCTTCACTCATAGGGCAATGCGCGGCAGATACGATTCTGACTCACTCTCTTCCATTGAAAAATCCTTAACAGCTCAGATATATGATGTATAAAATCACTTGAGTAATAAAGAGGAGGGAGGCCGAAGTCCAGGGTTCCAGTTGCCTACTCATATGCGGCGTACGGCTGACCCACGCTGAAACCCCAAAAGGTTCTATCGGTCGCACTCGGCAATTCTAGCAAAGCACACAATGCTCAATACAAACAAAACTGATTCGCACAAGGAAACCCTACACGGCACATGACAGTGTTGGCTTAAATACACATTCATAGAAAAATTTTGCGTAACTTACCAGCAGCTCTACGAAGAACACTCTAAAATAAATTTCATAAGTTTTTGTAGAGAACTAGGTCGTCAGTTTTTCAAAGGATTCTTCCTTCATGGAATCAATTGATAGTACAAAGCTGTGAAGGAAAAATATGCTCCATTATGCTTTTGAAAAACAATAATTGATTTTCTTTATCTCCTATTACACCCCCACAAATGCGTACCCCTAAGACGTAGTGAACTGAAAGTACTGTATTATGCCAACATCTTACCCGTTGTTAATACATTAGTTGCTGTACTATTATTATGTATCGTATACTACAAATGAAAATCAGTTTTGTAAATCAGTATTTTGTTCTAACGATTAAGTATTACTCATACATGTATTATGGAACAAATATCAGAAACCCCCGCCTACTCCTCAGATGGTCCATTAATACATATTGCACAGAATATGTAGCATATCAACCTCAGTAGTTGCTCAGTATCATTATAGCCGCAAGCAGGATGAGATCCTCCGACTACTCATGGACTACCGCATACCAGTGATGGACACTAAATATATTAAATATATTTAAATACCAAACACAATATACATCGTCAAAACGTAATTAATTACTAATTACATTTTTCACATGTATCTAAGTACTAACTTCTAAATGTATCAGATACGTTTGAATACTTGTTGAATACATTATCTGTTTTTGTCTTGAGCCTTAAGGACCGTAATTATTCAGTCACATTTATAGTGAGTGTAAATTAATAATATAAAAAGTAGTATAACGTTTAGCTAATGTTTAGAAAAAGTCGCAAGTTACATTCATATAAACATGTGCATCTAAGTCAATTACGTCAAACTTCCAATACTTGACCAGAACTGCAGATGGTAACATTGACGTCCAGGTCCTAAAAGCAGCCCGATTATGTGAAATCTGTTGGAAACTCCATTATACGGAGTAAGACTAAGTTCATGGAAGTGTCACAAGTAATTAATTGAGCATCAGCCCTTGAACTTGAATCAACAAGTCGAAGCCAGGGCACTTGTCTGAAGATTCTGATAAGGCAAGCCTCAAAGGCTTAATTTCGCTGTCCAATTGAATGCTCCCTTAGTCTTCAAGCCAGAGACCCTACCCCCAGCATGCGTAATGTTGTTACCCAGTCTCTTGCTAGGGACCTGTCGCGCATTTGTGCATTGTGCTCACAGTCCGGGAGCCCAGAGACATTGGTCTGACATCTCGCGTACGAAAGGCTTGACCATTGGTATGTACAGGGCCCTTGCACGGGACCTCGGAATGACCTTTCTTTGGGTCCGTCTAACGGTAGACTAACGGTAGAGGGCGCCACCCAAAGTGCCAAGAAAATTTGGTTTAATTCACATCCCTGAATAGATCCACCAAACCTATGAAAAATGTTCAACTTAGAGATCTAATTAAGGATTGTTATTTCTTAAGTTCCACAGTTTATTGTGGACTAAGGGGCTTAAGAAGGGTTCATTAACCTCCAAATTCACATTTAATTCATACCTTTAGTACATCAGCATTATGATATCACACTGTAATAGTCACAGTATCAGCAGCAGATTCGAGGCGTATCAACATGGCTAGCGAGCATTGCAACATGTAATGATGTATCAAAATTCATTGCCACTTCCAACTTTCATGAAGTTTAGACCAAAGACTGGAACTCGGCAATTTACGGAAATTTTCATATTTGTTACAATATTCAGAACCTTAAGTCTCCATTGCAACAACACAGGTGATTCTACATGGGAGGTATAAGGCGTGTTTGATTGGGACTTCGCTGTCGAATAGTCAAGTGCACTTGACTTGACTTTTCGGACCGATTTAACCGTGTCCCAATCTAACGCATTTTAGGACTTGAGCTGTAAAATATTAACCTTAACTGTGATGGGTCTAGCAAAATCTGTCATACGTTCCTAACATTTAAAAGTTAAGCATCCTTGGAAGTAAATCTTATGTTTTTTTCGCAAGCTGCAACAATGTCGTTCCTAAAGATAGGTAAGAAGTATGGAATTGGCTCAGCTAACTTCTTAGAGATTATTTGTGATACATACGACGCGACAGTAATGACACTATGTAAACAGAACACGACACTGGTCTGCGAGAGTGAGGGATATGTTTTTATCATTTTACCAATCCATGGTATGAGCATATGATGTTGGAGTAATATACTTAAATTCACCCTAAAATAAGTTTCTTCTAGTCTTTTATTCATGCATAGAAAACGAACTAGTAATTTTTTGAAAAATAATTGTTTTAGGAGGTTAAAATTGCAAAAAATGTTTCATTTACTTTAATAAATGCTGCCGCCAGGGTAGCAGCATGCTTCCGTTTTCTGTTCTAACACCTTGTATTACTCGCACGTTCGATGCCCAGCCAGGCACGCGAGCTCTTTGCAGATTTTCGTGTGCTGACTCGGCAGTTGTGTGTGCGTGCACGGCACCGTGGCGGAGCTGCATTCCTGAGAGATGAAGGGGGTGGGGAGTCTCGGGTCATTTGTTCCTTCCGTCAAATTGGCGCCATAGTCCCTGATGACCCGAGGTCGACTGCAACTACACTTACTCAACTTGCGCCAGTGGGCCTATACACGCAGCATATTTACTACTCTGTGATTTGAAGTATTTAAATACGTTGGATTTAAATAGAGCAAAATGTATATAAGCTTCAAGAGACCGAGTGGGGTCATTTACGACCCCAGTCATATGATTTAATCAGCAATCTCTTTATTTATTATCTGAATTTTCTTTCCTAACATGAGTTTGTCAGTCTACTAGTCCTACTTACTATCATTTTATTTATTTATTTATTTATTTATTTTTTGCAGGGATCAAGCAATTAGCACATGTGGCGTATACATCACAAACTCTTCTGGGGTCATGTATTACCCCCCCAAAAAAAAAACACTGGATTTTAAACATTGCTTTCTAAATTTTGTTAAAATGCTCCACTTTTCACCGGTACTTTGTATTATACTGCAGTGAACCATGGCTAATAGACCTAGGGTAGCAAGATTCGTAGCTACTGAAGCACAGAGACCAATACTTCAAGCCCAAAGTGGTGGTGAGTACAGCTCAGTTCCACTTGCTGAGGAGCTCTTGAATGATGGGCTTACTTGTGTTTGCACTATACGGTCAAACGCTCCTACTAACTATCAGGGTCGCCCTAGAAGCTAAAACCTCAATTCAGCTCCAAATGCTGCTACGGAAAACACATGTCCCAGATAAAATGAAACCGAAACTTAATAAGATGGAGAAGCATAGTGCAAATGCTGCAGTTCCTGGTAGTCGCAAGCGCTGTTCGTTTTGCCCCCGCGACTCTGCATGTGCTCCATGCAACTAACCCGTGTACCCAAAACAGTCACAAAGAGGTAGTATGTGAAGATGGTACTGGAAAGGTTACTACATGTTATTAGTTTCAGTGGCGGTTTTCACATCTGCTTATCTCATTTTGACAGTTACAATCTTTTAGGCATTTCAGTAATCTGCAGAATTTTATCGATATTATATTGCACATGTAAAAACAAGATATTTGTGTGGTTTTTGTTATGATAGTAATATACTAGGTTGATTGAATGTGCTCTGAGTAGGATGACTTCATAACCAGCAGTAGTGAATTCCCTAGTCAGTAAGTCAGTTAATTATTTTTATTTATGTTAGCAAGATACTTGCTCAACATAAATCAAAATATTTTTAAATATTATCATTAATGTGCCAAATAAAGAAACAAAGAAATAATATATATATATATATATATATATATATATATATATATATATATGTCTAATAAAAAATATAAAACGGTTCTTAAAATCCGTGTTTGCTTATTTCTTGCTCCCAAGATAAGAATTATTGTCAAATATTTATCCCATTAGATCATCATAAAATACCTCTTTGAAATACGGAGGATGGTATAGGTGTAAAAAACTCCCAACCAGCCTTCCATAATACGGATCCCTGTACAGAGCACAGTGGGGGCATAAATGGCTCCGTTTCGTCATTTGAGTTGGTAAAATAACTTGGTCGCTTGAGGGTTAAATTCAGCATTTAATCACATGTTTTCAAATGTATTTGCAAATACAAATGTATTTAAATACAAAATTGTATCTAACCAGTACCCATCACTATCACATATGCTACACCACCGAACCACATGACACTCTTAACACAACCACTGCGCTGAGTACCACCCCCAGAGAGACACAGGCAGCGGTGCCCCAGCCGCCCGCCGCTGTAAACAGCACAAGAATGTCGCCAAGCAGCGACAAAACCGCATGGAGAGCGGGAAACCGTTGAAAAAAACACAAGTGCGAGTAGGCGGGAATCCAAGCCGCAGCAGCAACAGCGCAGTGCTTTTGAAAAGGGCGGAGCGTAAAACGCAAAAAAAAAAAAATTCTAGCACGTAAAACTGAGAGTGCAAGCACTGGTCTTACGCCGGTGACGATTAGTCGACGGTTGTAGAGGCTTGCGGTTGTCATGAACAGAACCTATTCTTCGCCTTTCTAACTTATCGTTGGTCTGGAACGTAGCTTGTCTAACACTACCCTAACGTAACGTACCTCAGCCAACCCCAAAATATCTCATTTAACCCTCACATACATAACGGTTATCGTTAGCATCATCGTTGAGGTAAGCCGCGTGCCATAAGCTTAGTTTGTGTACTGAAAAAAAAAAAAAGAATCTGGCATATATTTACCTAAACTGTATAAAGAATGTGATAGAGACGGTATTTAAATCATTCATTCAACATAACCTTAAATAACAAGTTAATATACACAAAGAAAATCATATCAAAGCCACTACGTAAAAAATAAATCAAAGTTAAATCGTTTATCGAAAGTCCGGTTCACACAATTATAGGGCAGTAAGACTTCCCACCTTGTCCCGTCCTTTTCTCTTTTTGAGTGTTCACTCTGCACTGATGAACACGACTCCGTCACGGACGCGCGACGGCTATTGTTCAATGACAGTTTTCACTCAATGACACTTTTCACTCAATGACACTTTTCACTCAATGACACTCTTCACTCAATGACACTTGCAGCAAACTCAGAAGCCTTGTGGTGATTTCACGGCGTGAGGTGTGTCGGCCAATGAGAGGGCACTATCGAAACCTACTGAAGACTTCCAATTGCTGAGGAACACAATACGCTTCTTTGACTTGCTTCGAACGAATAAAACCTGTGAAACATCAGGTGCGACGCCTATAGGTCTGAGATAAACGAGGGAAGTCAATTAGGAGAATAATAGTCATTGCAAAAGGCATCCAATTCACTGAGCCCGTTAATAATGTGAGCGTGGCATTGATTCTGTATTTCAGTTATTTTTGTACGTCCTACATAAGAAAATAGGAAAAATTACAGTGTAATTCACTTGTTAGCTCCTGATATGTTCAATGAAAATGAAATTCAGTGGTATGTATGGCATTTTCCACTGTTAACATATCATTGAGCTTGCCACAAAATGGAGACATTCGGTTCCTAGTAGAATTGAAAGAAGTAAAATGCATAACAATAAAGTGTTCTTGATAAGGCAGTACTACGAGGTACTGAATGGGAAACATATCGTTGGCATACAGTATGTATTACTATGTAAAGACAAGCTGTTTAAGAAATATACAGAGTCTGGCCATTGCTAGCTGTTCTTAGAGTGAATTACCATATTAACAAGGTTCACATGCAAGACCGTGCTCCTTCATTTGTACTAATAGCTAACAGCAATGTGTATATACCTTTTCAATGGAGTCTTTACTGGAGTAAACACAATACGAATGCACCCACTGAGAGTAAAACAATAACTTCAACTATATACCGCATCACCCAATAAGCCACACCATTAGAAAACGTGTTTGAAGAAGTTTGCTACACATAATATCTCTAATACAGTCTGAAAATAGTTTTATTTGCCATATAAAAGTTTTAGTATTGATGCATAGATGTATGCGCTGTTTACTGCAAATATTTTCCTCAACAGTACCTACGTAACAATACTCTCTTGATAATCATACAACACTAGCTGGTGTAATGCATGACCATCAATAAACTTTATCACGTCCACACAAGATGGTGCAATAATTGCGTGGAACATAGCTTATCACTAGAGTTAAATTAATACAGAATACGGTCAAAAGTACCAGTACGTGTAACACTGCTTTGCAAGAGTATGCACTGTCATCGGCTGTACATATTGGGCAGAGTTTGTAGCCAGCTGATTTTTCTACACGTGACCACTTCAGAACAGTGACCAAGCTCCCTCACTGGCATGCTGCCCACCGCGTGTAGCTTCCGCTTCTCTTGCACATGTCCGGGTTATTGCGAAAATCGTCCCTCAACATGGGATGAAATCTATTCTGCAACTTGATAAAGCATCCCCTCAACGTGTATTTACATATTTAAGAATTTTAAAGCAGCAAGGCGGAAAATTCTTAACTTTTTGCGGACTTAAAATTATACGGAACGCCAGCGTAGAAACGCAAAATATTTATTGTTTAGCGAGAAGCGAAAACATCTTATATGGAAAGCAAATTGCGCTTTAAGAGACGCTCTTACCCACTTCGGAAAGTTAGTCAATACAAAGGCGATATGAAGGTGATAGTAGCGAGATGATTCGGTTGTGGTGTAGATAAAGCGGCGTGAAGAGATTTGCCGCCTGCTTATCATTTTAATATCTACAGAAGAGTCTCAACTTACATTTCTGCTTTTCGTCTCGATGCGCACATTACCACGATTCAGTTCCGCGTTAACACCGTCCTTTCTAATTATACCCGCCACCGGGCTGTGCGCTGTCGCTCGGTAGCTCATGTTCCCCTAAGAGAATTCTTGGCAGCATGGCCGCCCCAGAAGCNNNCCACGATTCAGTTCCGCGTTAACACCGTCCTTTCTAATTATACCCGCCACCGGGCTGTGCGCTGTCGCTCGGTAGCTCATGTTCCCCTAAGAGAATTCTTGGCAGCATGGCCGCCCCAGAAGCTAAAAGCGTAAGGTAACTTCTAGGGCGGCCAAGAATTCTGTTAGTATACCCACGCAAATCACTGTTGCTACTCAGTTAGGGCTGAGATCATAGTAAGCTCTCTATCACGACGACCTCTTCCTAATATGAACAGAGAGAGCACCGGGCTTTCCCATGTGTGGCACCGTGAAACAGGATTCCTCAACATGACTGTGTTGCTCCCTTCAATACGAACAACCTTTAACTTTGCTGAAGATAGCCCCATTAAGCCCGCTGCAGACGAGAACCAGAACATGAGAACGTTTCATGGTTTCGGACCTAAAGTTTGTGAGATCATGACTACAGCTTAACGTATTGCAATATCGCTCTCCTATGGACCTTTTTGCCAACTGACGCTCGTTTTAAACTAAGAGAGACATTCGAAACTGCGCAATTAGTACCTGTCATAATGAAATACTGTAACTGCAGTCGTGACTCAAACTTTAACTTTTTTCTCGACAGGATAACATCGGGCAATACGAAGCCTCGCCTGCTTGAACGTACTCAGAACTGAAGGGTGAAACGTTCCCGTTTTCTGACTGTCGTGTGCAGCCCGCATGAGACATACTTATTTTTTTTTTTGTGATTTGAATAGCAATAGACTTTGTACAAGCAGTATTTAAGCTTATACGTTTGCTATTTCAGATTGCCGATAAGGACTTGTAGGATCGAAACGTCCACATGTGGATCAAATTTTGGGAAATATGTCGTTTTGATAGGTAGTGATTGTTCGTCTTCGCTCTGACCTTGATTTTAACTCTGTATTACCTTCCTCGGGCACGTTGTTTCGCTTCATGGCTCCTTCATCCTTCATGAAAAAGGACTGTAGCGACGAGTCACAGTCATAGGAAATAGGCCCAACGTGCATTGGGTATTAAGCTGAGGTAAAGATGCTGCCCTACTAGGTAACCGTTACACTAAACCCCCATAGCCTGAACTTCAGAATTAATGATTTGTACATATGCAAGTTGAGGTTCCGTATTGTTAACCCTATTTTGTCTAGGTCATATTATTCTGTAAATGAAGGATCTATTTTTTTTTCTATGACAGGGGAACAGGAAAAAGAACCTTTGATGGCGTGAGTCAGATGCATAGACTTAGATAGATTTACTGGTCTGTAGCAACATACACTTGGAACCTGTAGCTCTGACTCAAGCTCTGTTTTGTGATACCTCGTCACATATAAGGGTTCCTCCTCCCGAAAGAGCACAGCAACTGACTGAATCCTTGAGCTGAATCTTAGTCTGCTCAAATTCTTTCTGTACGTTTTCATTCTCCGTTCTGCTGCGTGCCTTCGATTACAATTCCCTTTTTATTTATCCTCCCTGCCTTATTTTTAGCATAGAACAATATAAAGGGTCTTTCTAATCTCTGTTGGTGTAGAATCTAATATACATATAATATTTTGGCTGCTCCAGAAGCCGTTTGATGATTTTTGCCCCTAGGAAATTAATGAGACTGTAATTAAGGGCTTTAGTTTCAAAGTGAGCGAGTGTTACCGTGTGTGTGCGTAAATAGCTACCTAGTCTTTGTAATTTGAGCGAAAGATAGAGCGAATCTGTCGACATGTCTCTTTTGTATTGAATTTCAGGTTTTCGTCATTTTACTGCACAGGTGCCATGTTCTTATTGAACTGGCATGTATAAGGTATATTCTAATCGTTAATGGTTTCGATTAGAACTTATTCCCCAAGCGCTAGAGGGCGACAGTTTGAGTCTGCCATCCACGTAGACGAGTTCTTGTGACGCTTGACGTGTTGAATAAGCGGCAAGCTAGTGCGGGGGCACTGACCCCTACCAGGAATGGGGAGGGTAGGAGGGCGCAGGGCTCGTCGCATCGGAGCCTTCTGTCGCTGGCGCCACAGCTCTTGGCCACGACAAATTTTCGACTGCAGCCGTACGCTCCTGTGGGGCAGTGGGCCTACATCTGAAGCACGAATCAGTGGGAGTGCAAGGAAGGTAACTTTTTCTTTAGTATTTTTATACTACTATTATACCTACCTAACGTAAACACATTGTCGCTTACATGTCTAACAATGGTACGGCACACTCTTGTGAGCTACCAAAAGCAGTACACAATTAATAAATTATTTTTTCATGTCTGTGGTACGTGTACGCATCATAGATGCTTATATATAAGTACATGCGTTCATACGAGGCGCAAAAAGATGGTTTCACGCTAAGAAAAAAGTCTGGGTAAAAAATGTTGTGGATAACGGATGTTTATTAAAATCGTGTTCAATGTAATTATATTTCAAAGTTTAAGCGGTAAAAATAATTATTTGCTCGTATTTCTCTTTACGTTCACAAACACACAGATGCAAACAACACGCACGAGCCATCTGTCATAAAGGCAGATGTTACTTATGAGACAGCTTCTGATATCAGCAGATAATAATTTATTAGTTTATCTTACCGAATCTATGTAAATGTCTTAGCAGTATAACTCTGAATTATGGGACCTTTACATTGTGTTGTGACCCTGGACCAGCCATTCTCCATTATAAACTTATGTCAAGAATAACCCTGAAAGTTGTCAGTTTAATATGCTATTGACGAAATTAAGTACACGTTTTTGCAGTAACAATGGCAGTTTCATTGCCTCCAATATTTATCTATTAATAGGTACATTAGGCAAATTTTTCGACGTTGCCGTCAGTGTCAAAGTCTATTTTTGAATTTTGCGTGTAACACTGGTTCTATTTGTTTAACCCCTTCGAGTACAACGTCACCTTCAGCGAACAATCTGAATAAACCCTACTAACTCAGTATAATTAGGTTCTTGGAAACAGAGCAATTAAGATAGCCCCGTACACGTCAGGGTATAGATTACTGCCACCCATTTTCACAAACGAATTCGGTGAAGATCTCGCACTGGAAAGGAAAAAGCGCATTTCTCTCTTAAGCTCGAGCTGATCCATGAAAGTGTTTGCCTATTTCAGCCGTTCATAATTTTTGAAGTCAGTATGAAAGTGAAGCAAACATAAAGGGAGCCCCAGAAGCTTCTTTGAACAAAGTTTAACTGACTTTTCCTTACAACGAAATAAACATATTTCACTCGACAGAGTCATGTTCGAAAGTGTTCCATTTAAAAGTTAGTAAGAGTTAAAATTTAGGAAAGGCAATTGACTGCACTGGTAGACTATGTATTTCACCTAGGAGCTAAGACAAAGTTATCCTACGGGAGTTTGTTGACACTGAGCAGTCGATCTGCAGCGTATCTGCGCATAGACGACAATGGACCAACTATCGAATAGCCAACTCACATGTTTATTGGCACGTAATTTACGGCACGTCGGACTGTAATTCTAGGAGAGCAGACAGAACCCGCGGAGAAAAATATCCCAATAGACATTGGCCAGCACATCAAACATTTGCAACCGTGCGAAGGCAACTGCTCGTGAAATCGGAACATTCCGCGTTGCAAGACCCGACGCAGGCCGCCCTTTATATAAGAGCCATCAACGGACAGATGGAAAACGCTCTTCTACGACGTTTTCATATCGCTACAAGGACAAGCACAAGTGATACATCAAATTTATCCGTACAAGTCGCATGACGGTGTGGCGCGTGCTGCACTATACTGTAACCATTGCACATTCAGCGCGTGTAGGACCTAAATGTTGACAATTATGCTCGGCATGTTCAATGTACCAGGCAGTTTTTTAGAACAAGAAGCAGAAGAAGAACCCAGTTTCTGCATCAATGTGCTTTCCACAGATGAAGCAACAGTCATGCGACAGAGATCATTCATCGCGCGTAATGAGCATTTCCGGTGTCACGCTTATCTACATACAACTCTGCAAAGCAGTCGTTAATTGAGGTTTTCTGTGTGTGTGTGGGCAGGCATTATTGCCAACTATCTAATCGGTCCCTACATCCTCCCGGAAAGACTCACTGGATGCATTTATTAGATGTTTCTTGATTAGGTATTAGATGAGATAGCTGGAAATAGACCAACAGTGCCCATTGCCAGAGAGTAGCCGGGACTTACGCTCCGGTCCTGTATGAACTATTGTGTCAGAATCGCTTACATATCTGGTAAAGAAAAAGAGAAGAAGAAAATAAACTCATCCAAAGAGATGATCATGAACGCACGATTTTTTGCTGTAGATCCGCTCTGCTTGGAGACTTTACGTTGGTTTGGTTATGAACGATCACGGATTAAAGTTGCTTCCGAAGCATTGGCCGTTAAGAGTTTGTGACGCCTGAAGGAGGAGTCCATATCTGTAGACGGTGTTGCTCCCAGTGATTGTCAAGACCGTCTTTAAATGTATTCATTCATTGGCACTGCAACGATAACTTCGGAGCGGAGACTATTTGAACTATTCCAAATGTTCACTATGCAGAACGGGAAAACTGCTGCCTTTGAGTACTTCTTCGAACTTTATGTTTGGGTTTTTGGTAGTTGTTTCGCAGGCTTTTATCAACGTCTCTCTCAAAAAGTTCCGTTGTAAGCACGTCTTAGAGCCATTCAAGTATTAGTCTTTGCTAGAGGGAGATGGGTCCTACTTCTTGTAGGCAACACTCGTAAGTTATTTATTTTTTTAGCTGAGGCATCAATTTTATTGCCCTGTGTTGAATTCTTTCCATTTAATCGATATCGTTGCATTTACGTGGTGACCAGAATGCACAGTAAATTTTAAATGTGAGCACACTACAGTAGAGCTTTGTGAAAAGGAATAATTTTGTGCTTGGATTTTTATTCAGGATTTTCTATAATGAATCCCGGTACTGTGCTTGCCATTTTGATACTCTTATCTACTGTAACAATCTAACCTAATTTTACCGCTGTATTCATGAATATAAAAATATTCTGATTTTCAGTTACTCGCCAGTGCATTAAATCGCCTTCGCAAATCTTAATAATTTTTACAAGAAACACTTTCGGACACGGCTCCATTGCGTGACTTACGTTTATTTTATTTTAAAGAACCGTAAGTTGAACTTTATTTTAAGAGTTCTGGGACACCCTGTGTGGGATATACTGTAAGTAATGATATAAAGACTGTGTGGAAGTAAGAATAAATGATGCTAGCGAAAAACAGTGTTAACCGATCAAAATTTATGAAAGCAATATTGTTACAGGACTTACATAGAATATGAGTTCAAGCAGGGCTATCTCCATATGTACTGCAGTGTCCCTACAATAAACTTTTTCCCGTATTTGTTTCAACTGAAGACATGAAATAAACACCGTGTACGTAATAACACTTACATGTTTTTTCCATCTTGAATTCGAAGCTGAATATTTTACTTTCATTCCTTGTAAATACAGCATTAACTTAGAGATATGATGAAAGATTTGTTCAAATTACGCCTACGTAGTAACAGGACTATGCATCTGTGTATTTGATTAGCAGTTTGTTTTCTGTGTATTAATTTCTTCCCTCCCTTTCACTTTCTGTTGCAATGACATAAATTGAAACTTTATATATTTCCCGGTTTGATTAACGTGCGAGGAAATAACTGTCATAGAGGGTAACTTGCCTGAGCATATTGTGTTTTATGGTAGCCACAGAATATGATTAATTTATGAAGACAGTAGTATAGTTCTATTCTGTAGTATTTTTCACGTATATATTTGAAAACACATTTTTTTTTTGTCACCACCGAGTTTGCTTGGCAGATTTTTGAGTAGATATGAATAACAGGCTATGTGAAAAGTAACGCTTTGGCCCGCAAATGTGATCACGATCAGAGGTTTATAAGCGTAGCATTTTATTTAGCCTGCTTCTTTTTTTATTTAAAAATCGTACGTATAAAAAGAAATGACCATAAACTCATTTAAAACTTAGGGAAAGTTGACATACTTCATAAAAATTAGTGCTGTTTAAAGATTTTTAAGTTGTGTTATTAAATAAATTCGAGACTCTTTCCTTTTTGAACAACCTTGACCTTTCGTGTTCATGACACAACAGTATTTTTTTGTGCTATATACATAGCTTTGATGGTAATATGTGTTTGTGGGTTTCTCTTAAAAAACTGAAAGATTCTAATGTCAGGAGGTGTGCCTCAAAGAAAAATCAGAGAAACTTTGCTTCTGGTCAGAAGGTGTTGAAGACATACGCTCTTCAAGTCAACCTCGTTGAGTCATAGAACCTTTGATCCTCTCATTGTCAAACCGAACGCGTGACTAATGGCTGTGCTTGTGGAATAGAGGGCTAGACTGAATTTAAATTTGGTCGTGACGAACTGCTTGCGAACTAATGAACTTAATCTAAAATTAAATAGGTATCATCCTGACAAAATGTTACTGAAGCATAGATGGGGCTCAGCTAAAGCGGAATTTATTTGAAGTGAAAGGCAGCAACGTGACGTTTGTCTTTGTGCGAGCTTCGTATAGCTGCAAAGCTTGGTATTATATTGACTATAAATATATTTTATTGACAAAGTGGATAGCTTTATTTGTTTAGTCCTACGGGTTATTAACAGAAGAATCGAATATTATTGTAGATTAGTCTTTGTTTAAGTAGCGACATTGCATATTTTCCGTAGCATTTAAAACATGCAGCCTATTGCAGTATGACTGACTTCTAAGTGAAGATTCTAATTGGAACAGAAAAAGAGGGAAAATCGTAGGGCGTAATGTCATTTTTTATTAAGTGTGAATGAGTGCTGTTATGAACGGGTAAAAAATAATCTAATGTCACACCAGCTGATAATCGTCGACAGAAATACAATAATAACTAGAATGCTTCGCACAATCCTAAAAAGAAACATTTTCTTCTGTAGCAGCTTTGATTTTTTTTTCAAATAATGGTAGCGTTATGCTCGTGACAGTTCGTCGCGAACAGAAACCCTTCCTCTGCAACGGTCTCCTCCGGTCGGTTGCTTTAGCTTAAGACCAACGGAAGAACTAACACCGAGGGCAGATCCGATTGGGCGCCAGAATTAAGCCTTAAAGACTTGACTTGTTTGAAACTTCGAGCGGGTGCGTCGCATTCGGCCCACTGAGCTGAATTTTAGGCATGGACCGATCGGTGACCTTGAGACTTCCAGAACTCAATCTTGCTCCATTAAGTGGAGTTTCGAACAGACTCAACGTAATCGCGTTGATTGTAACACTTGCAACACGATTCAGAGTGACACAGCCAAAGCTTCGGGCTCAAGTGTCGGAAAAGTCAAGCTTCAACGGATTAATTTCGCTGCCCATTGAACATGCATTTTTTGTAACTTTCACAGTTTATGTAACCTCTGCCGACTGGGTAATGGGCAATTCTTGTTAAATAAGAGCAGAACAAGATTCTGAAGCCTTCAATTTCCATTTCAGTCGCAGTTCCCATTTGCCAGTTATTTTCCAGCACAGTCTCGTCCACCCTCATCGCTCGACATAAAATAATGAGACAAAGCGTCTAGAAAACTCTCATTTATATTCTCTGATGATAGTTTATACCTAATTTTTAATATAACGATCATACGTACTTCGATGTAAGATTTTTCCCCACCAGTTATAAACTTTAAAAAAAAAACAGTATACGTTGTTTACTGAATTTTACATAATTATAGCTTGATGATATCGAAATGCGCGGCAGTTGTATTCCCGTGGCACTATCACCACTTCATTCTAATAGAATCCTATAATTTTTGTAGTAACGTTACTGTATTACATCGCAGTATGATTAGCAGCAATTGCAACAGTGTCTGCCCATGAACGTGTGTATCTCCATAGTGATAACGTAGGGATGACAAGTGCACTTGAGGCTTGTTCAAACTAATTAGCATAAAACAAGTAGCTTTATCAAATTCAATATACATAATATATCTTGTTAACCATTGGCCTGTACCAGACTGAAAACTCAGCCTTTCAACGCTTATCTTATTTCGTCGTACCTACGCACAGTAAATTGGGAAACCTTCGATTTCGTCGTCCCAGTTGCTCTAAGCCGACCCCACCCTACGGAATTAATGGGAGCTTCAGACAAGTCGGCTCGCTACGACCCGACGAACCGAATATGCGACGTTGTTTCTTAATCGATGACCTGCAAAACTGTCGAGAAATCTCTTTCTACATAAAACTGAGTGTTCAACAGCGTCAAACATAATTTGCAGCTTCTGACACTTGCAGCACGATTCAAAATGCCGAAACCAATGTTCCTGCCTACAGTTCCGGACAAGTCAAGTATATGCTATCAAAACGACATTTCTGTCATGGCCTATTCAGTAGTGCTGTTAAAAAAAAGTTGTTTGATAGGCAACGCTTGAAGGGCTAAACCTAATAAACAAAGAGTCCTAGTAAAAACAAACATGCCGCTGCGTAACACAGCCCTCTCAATAAAATTCGAAAACTATCATTCATCTACTGCTCAACACAAAGCAACCCTTCTCAAAAACAACGGATAACAATCACCGAACGGAATGCCAGCATCTGGCGGCCCTCAATGCTAGGACACACAGGTTAGACTCGGAGCTGTCGCCAATACAACTTCTGCTGTCGCCTTGTTACAGTGGACGTCTAGTAATCCCCTTTTATTTTTAAAATACAGTATTCTGAAGTTTTAAATCGAGTGTAGTATAATTTCGAAAAGAAAAAATAAATTCGTTGCTGCCCACAGGTGATGTGTTCAATTTCTAATGCTATTAAAACTTTGTGCTGAATCAGTTTGTTCGTGGGCCTTGCCATTGCAAAGTACATTCTTAGATCTATTTAGTCGGGCTCAGAGCAAATGCAAACATACATTTGCACAGAATGTATTGTTAGTGTGTACATAATACTTTACAAATTGATACTTGAGCATTTGCAGTCAATTGCACTGGTAACTTTCCCCACAGACAATAAAGGATTTAAGACAAAGTCTAATTTGGTATCATGTCATAACGAGGAAAGTCTCTTTTAGGTTTTATGTTTAGTTATAGTGTCTTCTACATCAGAAAATATGAAATCCAAGAGTATTTGTACAGAACGGCTTCATGGTCGAGTTCGCGTCGCCCCGTCTGCCGAGATGCTGAAGTGTCTGCTCAAATATCACGTTTTCTAAGAACAACACAGTCCACGGAACTTGCTTCTCTCAGTTCACTTACTACTAATGTCCAGCATCAACTGCTCAGTGCATGAAGGCCGAAAGTCTAGTCACCCCAACCAATAGGTAGTGAGAACAATCGAGGGATACGTAATACAGCAAGGCGAATGCAGCGACTACAATTCAGTCGCGTTTATTGTAGTTGGTTTCCTCCGGTATAAATCTAGAGGCCAACTATACAGTAAATCTTCCTATGTTGACTTTAGGAATGAATACGTCAGGGTGCTGCGCCTTTAATTTGTTGAGCATGGCATTATAATTAGAAATAAATATTGCTTGTTTGTTTTATGATTAATTAAATCTCAGTTATTAGTCCTCCCGTGCGGTGGCGGAGGCAAGGGGGACCTTGAACCCCCTTCCCCTATAATGAGCCAAGCTCCCCAAACCATGTCGACAAATTGCTACCATGTAGCCATTATACATGTATCCCTCAGCAACGTAAGTCCCTCCACATTTTACTTCACCCCCTAATGCAAATTTCCTGGCGCTTTACCTTTATTCCGTCGTCTGTCTACACGTTGAACTATCAGCTGCAGATAGGAGAAGAATAGCGTATCCATGACGAGGGCTAGGGAAAATTAGATGTCAGTCTCGAGGTCCTGTACATCACAGGTAATAGATGCGCCATCTTACTTGATACATAGGTAATTTACCACTCCTTAGCGGTGACACGGGTCCAGCACGGTGTGAACCTTTTTCTTGTTCACACAAAAGTTTGCTAAGGAATAAACGATTTATCAGTTAAAATATATTCTTGTCCACTGGTTAACAAATAGTAGTACAGCTTCTAATCAATCGCACCGCTGAGATAACCTTAGAACAATAACAACAAGGTAACAATTGAGTAAAGCAAACTTAAAGCAAACTTGAACATTCTAGTTAAAAGTACAGGTTGCACGCAGTTTCGGTTGCGAGGAAGTAATGTTAAATGCTTCAATATCTCGTAGAGGAAATAAGGTATTTAAGATCAATGAGCTAACAATAGCGGGTATATCGTGAAAAGAATTTGTTCTATTTAGTTATTCGCATTTAACTAATAACTTTTTGGCAATAGAGAAGCAATTTCAATTTGTTTCAGTTGAATTTAAATGACAAAGATGATCAAATTAGCAAGCAGTAAGAGGTAATAGAACGTCCCCTGTCCTCTTTATGAGAGAGCTAATTCTCTTCGCAGAAAGTATAATCGGCCACTTAGATACACTGCAGGCTGGTAACGGCTCACAAAATTCTTGGCGGCCCTCAGGAGGAAATGGAATGTTCAGCACTCTGCCTGGCCCAGCACGCAGCAACTTCCTTCAGTAGGTAACAAAGGAGCAGAGGTGACCTACGGGCAGTCGACTAATGTTCAGAAACAGATGGCCCAAGCAGGTTGCAAGAAAAACGCTAGGTCGCGCTTTGCATAAGCGATGAAAAGCAATACATGAGTTAATAGGTAAAATATAATGAAAAAATACGAGAAGTTACCGCTGATAAGAGAGAAAAGTTAATGGGATAGATAAATAAATTTCTATTACAATTCTAGTTTAAAGTATTTTAATAATATTAATTGTATATTCATATAATATTATTTTTATTAATTATAAATTGATTAATTCAATAAAGCATCGATGATCCTCTGATTAAAGATTATGTCATCGTGCAGTGGGGCGAAGAGTATGGCGCGAATGCTCTCGTTGCTTTTGCGTCTTGTTGACTTACTTGTACCGTGCAGGGACATATTTCAAGCTTTCAACGGCTAGGGACACTGTCAGTTTCGCCCCGTCCCTCCTCTGGCTCCTTGTGACTAAATTCAGCAGCTTTTGTGTAAAAAAAACGTAATATTGTGAACTCAATTTGGCGCACCCCCTCTCCCCCGTCCACTCTGCCAGGGACAGATGTCCCACCCTGCTTCCCTCCTTCAGTTACGTCCCGATTACAGTGCCAGCGCTGCATGTACTCTGAAGGTTGACTCTTTATATTTACCCATTTTAATGAACATTTGAACGCCAGCGGAGGTCACTCCATATTTGCACGAAAATTCATTACATTATTTGGATGGTAGAGCATTCAACACCGCAGTCAGCGGGCAAGCTTCCTTTCGGTAGCCTATAACTTCAGGTGAGGTGACACGAGCAGCACAAGAGATCAAAATACAGCTACTTAAAGACTATATTTATTTTTGCTGTTGATCTCCCAAGTCAGGCGTCTCTAACTGTCGCTGCTAGGGTATTCGCTACATGTGATATCACCAACAACAACTATACCTATGATTTTCTATGAATATCTCCGCAGCTGATCTCCCAAAAAGAAAAGGCCATGCCTCAAGGATGACACAGATGTCACGCGTCTCTATTTGCCACTGTTAGTTATTTCGCTGCATGGGACATGACCCATATTTGTTACGATTATTATCTTATGATAATCCATATGTATCTCTGCAGGTGATCCCCCAACGAGAGCAGCACATACCACAGGGATGACACAGAGGTCAGGCGTCTCCATCTGCCGCACTCTGCCCACGCTGTCTCGCTGTTGCCAAGATGATTCGTGAGTTTATTTCTGTCACTTCTGGCTGGCTGTTATTGCAATATTTTCATGCTGTCGCCTGCGATCAATCTGAATTATAGTCAAGGACGACAGAAATAAATTTAGCGAGGTATATTTCTTCGCTGCCTTGCATCAGCGTCCCCTGCGTTTTGTCGTAATCGGAATGTCTTAAGTGTAAATTATTTAGACATGTTTTCTGATGGCTTCGCTCGATTGTCAAGCTTAGCCTGTCATAATTTGGATCAGTCTTGTGCATTTCTCCGATATACATTAGCTTTGTATGTTTTTTCGATGCATTGTGCATGCCTTGTTTCAAGCAGGATTAATCTTGAATATTTTTTAGCAATACAGCTTAGAGCATTTTATCAACACATTGCTCTGTTTTTAAGCACGCCCGGCCGTAATTTTGGAGAATAACGACTATTTTTTAATACATGTTTACTGCAACTGTATTCTGCCGTCTGAAAGTTATTTCAAATGATGTTTCATTGGCTCCTCTTCAGGATCCTTGCTCTTGAATCCGCTATGCATGCTAGACCTCATGCCGGGACCGGCCTGGCTGCTTTAAAAATTTATTAAATATCGAAATGGGTTAGCGCTGCAAAACAATATTGCTATCCTCTTTCAGCGAGATGTATATATTTATCTTTACATTTGACAAAAAACTTTCGGCAAAATATTCCGTGGGACCAAATGCTGCCTGCCCACATAACAGATGAGCGGGCAATAAGAAACATTATCAACCGCAATATTACGTGCAAAAATCCCACAGACAAGCTAAAACTCATCACATACATATTACAAGAACCGGAAAAGAGCTCTGCTGCTCATGAAAAACAACTTACCACCACCACGAGATTTAGAGCAACCAATGTCATGTATGAATTTTCTAGTACTGTTTGGCTGCCAGCCCCACCCTATAGTTCATACATCGACATGACAACAACACACGATCAAGGAGAATTAGAATGCATCTCTGAAAGGAGAGCCTGCTAACAACGCAAGAAATAGTCACAATCAGCAGATCACCAGCGAAAACCTAGTAAGTTATACTAAAATTCTACGCAAGAACGACAAAATCAGCCTGCAAATTGAAAATACCATTCGCATCAAACTCAATCAGCCTTGAATACGCACTCAAACGACTGGAATCTCAAGAACATTACAGCTACTCGGGGGTTTACACCCGCAACGCCCAGCGTAATGGCCAGCCGATCGTCGACGCTGATTGCTGCAACTGGCTCCTCTCACCATCTAGCCAGAGAGAGGCCCAGCATCGCTCTTCGTGTTCCAGAGCCACAGAGGGATCTTCTATTCTAATTTCTTATGAACTCAGTATTACTCGAGCCACAATTCTATCAACAGGGATGATGTTCCATCGTTTTCATCGTCGCCACCACCATAGCCACCCCCCCCCCCCCNTTTCATCGTCGCCCCCCCCATAGCCCCCCCCCCCCCCCCGATAATGATGATTACAGCCGTAATCGAAACGTTGACGTTACCATCGGTGGTGTACACAGCATCGGCAGTAATCAAAGCGTAAGACGTTCAAGCAAGCTAGAGAAACTTGTAAATTATTTCGTAAATAACGATCTCTTACTCTCATCAACAAAGCCTACATAGCAGAAAAAACTACTACCTAACTCTACGATATAATAATATACATGCATACAAATACATGACGGTGTTTATTATATAGTTTTGATATTCAGATCGATACATCTGATACGGAGAGAGTGAACTCTGTCATTACTTCGATAGTGCCTGAAAAATTTTTCAATAAGCAGAAACGCTGCTACTTATAAAATGAAGTTTCTCCTATCGAAAATCAGAGCTTCTTAGAAGTTCAATGTTCCCCAATCTAACACCGAAAGTGAAACATGCAGATGGACGGATGAACGTAGGTATGGACGCAGCCATAAGCAGAATAATGTTTTAGACTCGTGTACCCGGCCGCACTATCGTCTCTCAAGACGATTTTGCGTTCAAGTAAGCTTTCCTGCGCTCGCAACTACTAAAATAGACACTAGCTAGGCAAACCTAGCCTAGCCTACCCTTAGCTAACCTAACCTAACCTTCTTACCTCACCTTCTAACCTAACCTAACCTTACCTGACCCGACCCAACCTAACCTAACCTAACCCAATCTAACCTTTCTAACCTTACCTTACGTTACCTGACGTTACCTAACGTTACCTAACGTTACCTAACCTAACCTAACCCAACTTAATCAGCGATACAGCAAGCAGCGCGGCACACGATCTTGAACGCCGCTCACGCGCACACGATCTGCGTACACAAACACGCACATATCTCCGTCGTTAGAGACGATAGCGCTACCCGGCCAACTAAAATGACGGCAAAGAATGTAAGACTTGAAACTTGATACGCCACATCAGTTGAAGTGTGGCGTTGATAGTTTTAGCGTTCTAGCGTTTGAAAATATCGTTCCCTGACGGCGAAAGCTTGGGCAATAAACTAAAAACTCAAAAGATATTCATAACTATAACACCTTGTGGCATAAGACCATCACCCGCGGTGGGAGCAAATTTCATCGCTATAATTTTTAATGGCCAGAAAATCTTAGTTTTTTTTGGCATGGACCACATAGAGGACAGCCCACCAGACTCCCTGCAAAGAATTATGAACATAGCTCAACTCCTTCTACCTTTTTTGAATGGAGAGCAAATTTCACTGCCGTCATTTTTTATGGCCAGCTAATCCCAGTTTTTTGGCATGGGTCACATCGAGGGCAACTCACAAGACTCCCTGCAAAAAAATCACAAACATACCTCAACTCCTACCTGTTTTTGGGAGTTTGGGTGGAGAGCATATTTCATCGTCGTCATTTTTTATGGCCAGCTAGGCGCAGTTTTTTAACATGGGTCACATCTAAGGCCACCAACCAAACTCCATACAAGAAATTATGAAAATCGCTCAACGAGACAGGCGTTTCGTTACGCGTTTCACTGTAACCTCAGCTCGTCAGGTGGGAGGATCAAAGATGGTGAAGAATATTTCGATGACGTCTTGAAAATTTCAGCGATTATGACATAAAGAATTAAATATGCTACCGGTTTAACGAAAGCTATAAATGACATTTTCTCTCATACAAATGTTTTGTCGTTTTTTAAACTAAGTCCATCCTGTTCACTTCAGCTACTGCCCTAAGTACAGACATACAGAAGTGCCAAAAGCGACAGTTTTAAATCTTCAACGAAAACATTATCACCTCTCTCACTTCGTTCGCTGGTGATAATAATCCTGGAAAATATATTGCAGACGATAGAAAGACGAGCAGTAGCGGTTAACTGCATCTACAATACTAAAGCACTTTCAGAATATATAGCCTACCTCCTCCAAGCAAAGCAAAGTTAACAAAAAATAAAATTGGTCCTTCAATCAGGATTTCTTTATTAACACCACCAAAATAAGACCACATCAGCCTCTTGACATTAGGAAGATCCGCCCATAACTTTTTGAATTATGCTACCAAAAAAAGCAGATAACCAAACAAACGATTGAACGGGTCTACACCAAAAGTAAGTTATAATCTGTTCATCTTAACATACCAAACAATCACTGTAAATTTTGTAAAGATCTCTCCATAATTTTTTGAGTTATCTTGCTGACAAACATATACATAATCAGACAAACTCGACAAAAAGATGACCTCTTTGGCGTCATGGTAATAATAAAGACCAATTCATATTTATCTGTACTGGCTGGAAACCGTGGTATTCCATAGAGAAGTAATGTTCTCCACTGATATCATCTTAATTTTTCCCTCTCTATTACTGTTGAAATTCTAAAAAAGAAGAGAATTGCTCATCAATTACGATGCCCTTGGACCCGTATCATACATAGGATAAGCGAAAAATAAGCAAACGTCAGGAAGTAAATCTTCTTAAACAATTGCAGCTTAAATTCGAACATGAGTCCTTCTCCTACTTATATGAACTAGCTGGATCCGTGAAAAAATTCGCGATTTATTAACTTTATTTGGAGTGCTTGAAAAATTCTCTGGTACCGGTACGTTTGTAACTGGATTCACTGCAATTAGTTGCACACCTAGTTGTACCGTGTTTATCAATTCAAATCGCTAGTAGCTCTGCCAGGAAGTAGTTATCCTCCTGGAGGTAGTTAACTCCCTAGGAGTAGTTGCCCTCCTGGGGATAGTTGTCCTCCCAAGGAGCTTCAATAGAGGAGGGAGCCATGAGCCTCGTTCTTGAAGCTCATGAGTCGCTTATGGCTGCAGCCAGTCACGTATGCACCAATCGCATATCAGTACATTGGTTTGTCTGCTGATTCCCCGTAAAACTCGCTACTCCACGGTCACTTCCACCACTGAGATTCATGAACGCGTCCACAGCCCCCCAAAAAATAGGTTGACTCCCTGGCTAATCTGCGAATGGGCCGCAGGGCACCCTCCTCCTCTATTGAAGCTCCTTGGTCCTCCCAGTGGGTAGTTGTGCTCGCAGAAGGTAGTTACCTTCTTTGGGGTAGCTCTCCTCCTATGGAGGTAGCTGTCTTGCACGGAACAAGTGGATATTCTACGGTTAGTCAATATTTTCACTTACCATAGTCAATCCTGAGTAGTGCTTCTAAGTTAACCCAGCTCGTCTGAGCTTACGTCCGCCGCTGATATTCCTGTCTTTCGTTACGCAGTCCGTCTACCTTACATCTCGTCTGACCTTTCCTAGTATTTTGAGTCCAGTACTGAATCACGAACTTGTTCTGTCAGCAAAGAATCGCACTTGTGTCTTGAAGAAAACACAAAATTGTGACGGTACCTCTTGCATTGCTCTCCTATGTATGTACACACTTTTTCTAAGCTGTGTTTCCCACAGTTTACAGGTAATTTAACCCTTTAAAATCTTACGCATTTTAATTTTTTGTCGGTGTATTCGATTTTTTCTTACTTTTTGGGACCCGTGGCTTCTGATCAGCCCATCATTCTTCTTTTCTACATTGTTTAATCCGATATAAGAAAAGAGAGCAGGATCGGTCAATTTCTGCACTCACATCAGCTAATCTTCTTTACTCAAGATGTCATTGTATTTGCTCAGACATGGCACTGTAGTGGCGGAATTTCCAAGGTAGCACCAAACAACAATACAGATTCCAACACACTTACATAGAAGAGCTCAGGAGCATGAGAACGATTATTAGAAAGACCTTGTCCTATAGCATCCGATTGAAGATCTCTGCCGTATCATAGATACGTCTGCTCTGCCTGATTCACATTATTCGAAGATTTTACAGATTTTCTTCTAAGCTATTTGACTGATGACAGCTGCTGATCTTTAAAGCTATTCGTTCCAATTATCTTCTATCTATTATTGACGAGCGTAACACACGAAGGAACGAACGGACAACGCTATTAATATAATAGATTGACCCCCTCCCAGATCGTTTCAAAGATGCATCCAGGAAGCCATAATGTTTCCCCTATCTAATACTGCTGAAAGCGTTACGGTCGTTCTAACTAAATTAGAAACTACTAACGGAGGAACGAGCAGAATTATAATGCAGTTATTTATTTGTTTTCTGTTCATCTGCCCATTTTCTGTCACACCTGAATCAAACTTATGGACGAAAACTCATCTCTCTGGTACATCCTGGTTTTTACTTTCGTCTCACATCGAAACTTTAGCTGGTCCGAGTTCTAGAGAAAATTAATTAAATGATCGGCCTGGTAGGGAGGGAAATATTCTTCGAATTACCGTAATAACAAGAAAACGGGCGAAGAGCACGAAAATTTCGTTACAACAATTATTTTCGGAACTTGATCTGTTTCGTTAATGAGACATCTTTTCACTTGCGGGGAGGTAAATTCGATTCATATATCGTGGCGTATCTATGACACCGGTACCGAGACCACAGTTACATTTTGAGTGACACCTGAGTGCCTGTTGAAATGAATCAGTTTTAAGCGTGTCAAGAAAGAGCTTGCCGGAAATACAACTGGAGCGAATCTCAGCCCCTTCTATTGCATGCTACTGCCTTGAGAGACGACTGTAGCACCAGTCCTAATACCCAAACTTAGGCGGTCAACCTGGATGAGTGACTGCTTGACAGCCAGGTCTCCGGTGGTATTCATTGGCCTACATCACATCATTCATTTATTGAAGCACATGCTACGATGTGGAAGCTGCCAGCAAAAAAAAATTAACCTTAAATATGGAACGGAATCTTGTGGCGGTTGGTAAATTGGATACCGAGTGATATATTCGTTGAGTCCGCTAAACAATGAAAAATCTGAGTTTAGTTAGTGTGGCCAATATGTGCTCTGAAATAGAATTAAAGAACACCCTGTGCTTGTTGTTGCCCTCCCCATCCGCTGACGTCACCAGCCAGAAAGAACAGAAATTTCACTCCGAGGCTTGAATGGGAATTCTTCCCCTTCTGTGAGGAAGGGGAAGAAAGGTTGCGCTGCTTAGCAAGAATGAAGCTGAGAACTCATCTCAAGTTCCTTTAATCTGACAGTTACAAGGCAGTTTTTATTTCGGTATAAGCACAACATTTTAAAAAGTGAGATCAACGAAGAAGAACCATCGCAAATTTTTCACCGTCATTTTCGACGGCCGGTTGCACTAGCTCCAAAATATTGACCAAGCTCTCGTGTACTGTCGATTCCGTATAGTGCCTATAATTAATAGAGGCATCCTGTGCAAATGTTTGCTTCTCGGAGACATGCGCGGCCTAAGTGTTGGCAAGCGTCGGCTTATCGGGAGCGCTTCTGCAGACGGTGAGTTTGTCCGTGTGAGTGGCTATTGATAGCGTGCTGTGTGCACACGGTATGCTGTGGTGCACTGAGTGCAGTGTACACGGTGCTGTGGTGCGCTGCTTGCTGTGTTCAAGGTGCAGTAGTGACTGCGAGTAGTGCACCAGGTTCTATGATGCACTGCGTGCTGTACCCGCGGTGCTTTGGAGCTCTGCGAGATGTTCACACGGTGCTGCGGTGCACTTTGTGCTGCACACACGGTGCTGTGGTGCACTTTGTGCTGCACAGACGGTGCTGTGGTGCACTTTGTGCTGCACACGGTGCTGTGGCACTCTGCGTGCTGTGCACTCGGTGGTGTGTTTACTAAACTGTCTAGCTTCAGGTATCTTTTATCACAAGATTTACTCAACTCTCTCCCCAACTCATTTGTCCCGTGAGATACACGACTCTTCCGATAAATTAAATTCTCGTGATGCTTTAGGTTGTCTCAGTAAATTATTTGCCGCATGAGTTGCTCGATTTCTTGCTATATTATCTTCAAATGAGACACTCGACTCATCCGATGAACGGCGTTCCTCGTGAGGTTGCAAATTATCTCAATAAATTGCTTTTCGAATGAGTTGCTCGATTGTTGCAGGCTAACGAGCATGACGACTTTTTTCTCATACACTTCAGAGTCACAAAAAGTTAGTGAGTGGCTCAGTGTACGGCTGAGATAATCAGCCAGTGTTGATACAACGACACGCAGCTGCTCCTCTGCCATCCACCCGCCGCAGCTTCTTTGCCTAACGAGAATTTTTTCAATGCCTTTCGCATTAGCTGTCGCTCTGCGTTGGTTGGCCGAGCATTGTTGTGCATTGGGCTCGTATTTTTTTTTATCTGCGGCACGAGCCAGTGTATGCGGTTTTTCTACCCTGGAAGAAGTTTTGGCCGCCCAATAGCTGGTTTGCGGTTTTAGCTTTTGGGAAGGACTTGAATTCTGTCAAGGTAGTTGGGTGTCCATTAGATGTTGTACTCTTCTTTGTTTTAGTGCTTTCCTCAAGATAAGTAACTTTCGTTCAAAAAAATAGAGCTTCTCAAAGTTACGGCAAAAAGACTTGTTTCATGACTCAATTTTTAATTTTCCATTTACTATATATCGTGATCAAAGAGACAGGCGTATATAGATTCAAATATGCAACAATATTTAATACTTCATATGCAAGACGACGAATGGTCGCGACAGATGAGGCCTTGACGTCGTTGACTGAACTCTACAAGATGTGCAATAGAAGAGATTAGCAGAGTAAGATCGGGCAGCGGAAAGTCGCACCAGAGCCCGATTCGAACGGTCGAATTATGGAACGCGCTGTGAACTCCCCTGTATTTTAAGCCGCTTACGTAAGATATTTTGACCAAACAGAGCGTTTTCTGCAGTTTGAAACTCCCGACTTGACTGAACTTCTGCCCATAATTCGAGTTTCCATTTGCTACGACTTGAGAACTAGGTCTGCCCACTAGGCTTTGTTAGATGATAAATTGCCTCCCCGTAACTATAGCAACCTTCTAGATGAATTTCCTGAGCAATTTATGTTGAGTTCGTAAGCATACCGGGAGGAAATAAGCAATACATCAGACACCGAGCGGTGATTTTTTCCCAACGGAAGACGGTTCATAGATAAGTTCTCTCCCTCTTCTCTCGGTACTTAGGTTGGCATGCGAAGGTTAGGAAACTTGAAAAAGTTGAACAATTTATAAGAGAGGCGAAAACTAGTATGCGGGACATGAATTGTATTCCAGTCACAACTGTTATCTTGACATTCAGATTTTAGCTATAAAATGTATGGAGTTTCCATACATACATAAAATTTATGGAAACTATTTGTTTTTGACAATTATTGAATAAATGTCGCGACATGGGGTATGCGATCGATGCTACTCCACTTTTTACCTTTACTGTTGTACAAAGCACTGCGCATTATAGTTGCTCTCACTTAACCAAAACAGAGTCACGCGTGATGCCGCAGCCAATCGCGCATCGGCGGGTTCTACAACGTGAGGAGGTCGATTCCTCGGATTGGCTGCTGTAGGTTATGACGTCACACGTGTTTTTGATTTTGTTACTTGAGGGTGCACTGCTTTCTGCTCGTTCAATACTGTAACCGGATAAAAGCCCTGGGGGGGGGGGGGAGAGGGGAAGATAGAACTACCCGAAAAGAAACCGCCTTCCTGCCTTTCTTAAGAACACAACACAATTAATAACACAACTGAGTTATTTTGAAGTACATGTTATTCATGCCAACTAAATAATATTGCACGAAACAAAAAATTTCTCCTAGCTGGATTGGAAGAGCCCCTAAATGAGGTCACATTTAGGTTAAGTAGGGTTAGGTTACGTCACCTTGATGATTCTTCGGACGAGGTTCAGATGGTGTTACTCTGTTACTCACACCGCCCTTCTTGCACAGAAGTAAGTTAGGTTATGTTAAGCAAGGTTAGGCTAAATAAGGGTTAGGTTACTGTATTCTGGGCTATGTTACATGAGGTTACTTTTCAGTTACGTGCTTTTATGATTTTTAGAGACAGTTGATTTTGAATTATTTGTTAGCTAATACAATTCATGAATGCAATTCTTGATCGTCTTGTGAAGAGGCACAAATAAGAAGGGGTAATTATGCGAAATGCGGAGCAATTATTGTTCTGACTGGGTAATTGTCCTGGGTGTTAGTTGTCCGCAGGGGATATTTTGTCTACGAGGGCAATTGACCTTGACAGCCGAAAAACCCCATTCCTATAGTGAACCATGTCGAGGATTCCTAACATTATTGGGTTTCTTTTCTGTGAAAAGGAACTATGAGACAAGATAATCAGAAAATCCTCGAGGAAAAGTTAAAAGTAAGATGGTTGGAAAAAGTGGATATTCGATGACAGCGACCCGAAGCACAAGTTTGAAGTAGGTGACAGGCTGGTTGAATGGACACCAAACTTCAATATAATTTGATAATATTTTAGGTCCGTACTTTTTTCCGTGTAGGTAGAACAGCCAATGCAAAGTAGAACATGGATGAGTACACTGTGAAACGATTTTAGCGACATCCTATGCAGCAACAGTATAGCGCTATTCGATGCTCTTATGCAAACTCTTTAATATGCCTAACTACAGAATCACTGGCATATAACCATAAAACTTTCACTATCTTAAGCCGTAAAAGTGCACAGACAAGCTGGGTTGGGCTCGTCATGGGGAGCCTATATCTGTACTGAAGTTCAAGGCTGCCAGCTGCTCGGCTGGCATGACTTGCCTACTGCACACAGCGCTGCATGTACGGAAATTTACATTAATATGTGCACCATAAGCGTTATCATCTGGCAACTTTCGACTCCAATCTTTTCCTAATGTTTATTAGGTGTGTCCAGTATAAGGTTAGTGAACGTCTGTCTGAACTCTAAAGTGGTGTAATTATATCCAAGCCAATGGCTCATTTCACACCGGTGAGACTTTTGAATGGTAGGTAGATTGTGTGAAAATTTATACCAGGATGATCACCTCCGCCAAGGAGGTTTTGTTTTTGTCGAGTTGGTCTATTTTATGTTTGTATCAGCAAGGTAACTCAGAAGTGATGGAGGGTTCTTCACAAAATTTACAGAGATTGATAGGTATGTTAGTAGCAGAGCTGTGACTACAGAATGAAATTCGATATTTCGGTAGTACCGGAGGCATTTTTATCTACCGAAATACCGAATTGTTACTGAATCTTCTATCGATACCTAATGGGTCTACCGAATGACATTCTTCGGTAAATTTGAATTTCCCGGGCCCACAAAAGAAGTTTCTTAGCCCTCCATTACCCACCGTCCTTCCTGGAAGACACGCTACGAAAATCAAATTGATTTTCGTTCAGTGGAGCTTTTTCACGCTGTATTGCACTTCACTGAAGAAAAGAGACGTTGCCCTGTGAGAATTGAGCGTAGTGTGTCACAATGTTTCTCTCACTCAACTGTCATGTCCTTCCGAGCTTAGTGGAGCGTGAACTGCAGTAGATGATGTAATTAAAGGCTTTAAATAAGTGTTCTATGTATGGGCTCTAGAATGTATTAAAAGACTTTTAAAGGTGTTTTCTTAATATATATACATTGATATATATAAGGATTTTTTTTAAAGCTACATGCCCGGTGGGAATGATTCCTCTGTTTTATAAGCAGCTTGCTGGCGTTCTTGTCCCGAAGCTAGCAGTGATCTTCCGGCGCCTGATACGGTTACGAAACTTTCCTCGTTGTTGGCGTACTGGGAATATTACTCAAATTCCCAAGGGCCCAGTGTCGCCCCATGTCGCCAACTACCGGCAAATTACGCTGATGCCCATATTGTCGAATGGGTTCGAGAAATTGGTCGCTTGTAATCGTGGTCATTTTGCTGAGGTTATGGGTTTGTTGCCTGCTGGTCAGTTTGCGTACAGAACTGGTTTGGGTTGTTGTAACGCCTTGTTGTCAGAGCCACATCATTTACAGTCAGCGCTGGATTGTCGGTCTGATGCACGCCTTGTATAGTTGGACTATAGCACGGCATTTGACAGGGTCAACCATAAGGGTCTATTATACAAGCTTGAGTCGTTTGGTGTGAGTGGTAGAGTTCTGTAAATTATTCATGATTTTGTTTCTGAGCGAACGCGGAGTGTGTCTGTTGACGGTGTTTTGAGTGCCTCAGTCGAGGTGGAGTCTGGCGTCCTTCAGGGTAGCGTGCTTGGCCCGCTGTTGTTCGTTCTGTATACTAGTGACATGTTCTTTTCCCTGGAAAACACGATGATCAGTTATACCGACGATTCCACTTTGATAGCAGTGATACCTGCTCCCGCATGCGTAATGCTGTAAAAGAGTCTCTTAATAGGGATTTGTCATGCATTAGTTCGTGGTGCTTGGCCTGGAGTATGAAGCTGAATACCAGTAAGATCAAGTCGATGATTATCAGTCGTCTCGGACACTTGTACCGCAGCATTCATATCTGGAGATAGATGACAATTTGCTTCAGGAATCTAGCTCCTTGGAGATTCTTGGTGTTGTCATTGATGAGAAACTTACTTTGGAGCCGCATATTAGGCGACTGGTGCCGCGTGCTTTCAGTAAGGTTGGGCTCCTGCGTAAGGTGAAATCTTTGTTTGGTGACAGTCAGACTGTCCGCAGATGCTATTATGCTGCTGGTGTTGGAGTATTGCTCACCGGTCTGGGCTTCAACTGCTGACAGGCACTTACGTCTGTTGGATCGAGTTCTTAGTTCGGCCAGCAGGCTTAGCGCAGATAACGATCGGGTGAACCTACCCCACAGGAGAGAGGGTGGCCGAAGTCTGTATGTTTTATAAGGTGTACAATAATGAGAGGCATTGGTTGTATTCTTCTGTCCCGGCCCTTAAAGTCTAGGAGAATTACAGGTGCTGCATCTGTGTCCACTCGTTCATGTAGGACAATGTTAGGTGCCGAACTAATCAGTTCTGTCGGTGCTGCGTACCCTGGTCTTTTAGGGCTTTCGTCGTGTTGGCGTGCAGGCGTTTATGTCAGCTGTAATTTTTTTCATGGATTTGCTTTAGCACCATTTTGAGCTTCCCGGTGTTGCAAAGTGCTTCATTTTGGTTATGCTTCTTGTCCAAGGAGGCCCGAGTACGGAGTTTTAATAATAATACCGAAACAAAATACCGAATCATTCGGTAGATTTTTTGGCAACCTACCGAAATATACAGAACCGAACGACCCATTTACATCTACCGAATACCGATACCGGCGGTACAAAAAAATACCGAATCTCAGCTCTGGTTATTAGCAACAGATAATTAACTTTTGAAGATCGGTTCAACCGTTTGTTTGTCTGCCGCTAGTTTCTTGGTAAGATACCTCAAAAGTGACGGACGGATCTTCTCGAAATTTACACAATTGATTAGAATGTTCCGTTGAGCAAATGACCAAAATTTAGTGATGATAAAAAGCAAATCCTAGTTTCAGAACTGATTTCAATTTTTCGTTAGCACTTCCGTTTCCTTGCTTGGCGGAGGCATGCGCTCTCACAATGCTGTGCTTATTTGCCAACCTTCTATAGCACAGACTTGCCTAAAGTTCTTAACTTCGTTTTATATGACCAGACGGTTATAGCGGATAGCATTGGGTTTTGTTCGCAATTATGTGTCTGTGAAACTGCTTGCTACAGTAAAATTGAGATACCCGAGATTTCACAATAGCCCTAAATTTCGGGGATTTCGTATGGTTACTTTTTCATTTATTTGAACGAATCTATCTGCACTTAACCTTACTTATACTCTTGCCAAACCGAACCCACTTCTTTCTGACGTAATTCGCTTCTTCTAACCAAATTCTCCTTGACCAATTGCACGAAATTCCTGAATTATCAGGGATGTCGTGAAATCAATGGCTTCGCAATCTTGCTGATGCATATATTATTTACACGTCATTCCTGAAGTAGTGAATATAAATCTAATTTATCGTGAATATAGAATTGCTATCAAAACATCAGAAACAGTGACAGGTACTGGACATAATATGCCGACCATCGCTTAGAATATTTAATGATGATAATAATAATAAAGATGTGAGATTTATACTACACCCTTTCAGGTAATTATGAACGATTACGGTATAATCTAATAATTATCGGTAAAAGTAAAACCAAAAGAATACGAACAAAATAGCCTCCTATGGCTATAGGGCATTTAAATTAGTGGATTGTGATGAGAGATATTATAATTAGCTTGAAATAATACAGCACAACAGAAGGCAATAAAACATGTTTCGCTATCATTCTTTTATTTAATATTACATATATAAGACTACTTTTATGGCAGGACTAGTCCAGTTGGTTTCAAACAAGTGGTATTATTCTCATTTAATACCATAGAACAGGGCTTTCAGAAATTATAGTTCTAACTTGCTCCTACGTCTAATGTGGAGTGAAACACTGTAATACCGCTAATCATAATCACATCGCCGGGGTCGGGGCTAGCCATCGATAACGCTTTATTTTATAGGTGATTCGAGTAGTCTCTATTACAGCCTGTCTTTTACACGTATTAATAGCTAATTTTGCGAGTAACTCAACCAGTTTAGTTGCGTTACTAAGGTCAGATAATGATTCTTCCCAGAGTACTGTATTTGAACAGTTCAATGAAGCCCTGCATGACTGTGATACAACGGAGATATACGAATGTTTTACGACTCTACATTCATTACTGGGACTGTCAGGCGAGTGTGAAGGTCGAAGAGATTCTCGATGATAAGCCAGAAGAAACTTGCTGTCGTTCATGAACAAATCTCATTTATACAGTAGATCGCGGTTACTGTGTTGTCCTGGATCCAAAACTATAATTACCGTGCTTTTAAAATCTAACTAAATGTATTTATAATACAGTATTTATCACGATACGTATGGATTTTTCAAGACATCAGTCCTGGGCTTTTTTCCTTCTTCTTCTTCTTCTTCTTCTTCTTCTTCTTCTTCGTCTAAGCTGAACGAAAATGTTGTATGAAATTTTTTTATTTATTCTAAGGTGACGAATGAAATGAATGGCTTTTCATCTCAAAGAAAGGAATGATATTTGGCATTTCTGCAAAATTGGTACATTGAGATGCAACCAACGAATTTTCATATCGAAACGTGAAAAAATATTTGAATTTTCTACTTAATTAACCTCTTTAAATGTAACCAAGGCATTTTTTGATCTAAGAAAAAAAAGCAACGGCCTTTGACGTATTTACAAAAGCCAATGTACCGTAAATTGAAAATCATTGCTTTAGGCAACATGGGGTAACATTATGCAACCACTTTTTGCAAATTATACAATACAAACTAATGCGCGAGTTAGCGTAGGTGAGTACACTCGTTATACTACTGATACTACTGGAACAATAACTCCCAGGCACCCTTGGCTGTGTACAATTTGGGAAACCAGCTGGTTAAAGTTATCCTATTTTGTCAAGAGCAACCCTATATACTTCCGGTATGCTAACGTGACAGTTGAGTGTTGATCGTTTAGTTATACTTTGCCTTTCAAGCAAATCTGATACATTCCTACGTCAAACGCAACTTTCATCTCTCATTGAGATGAAAAGTTAGTATGCTAGGTCGTGTATTGAATGTGATTATTAAGCGACTTACATTTCGACGGTATTGATATTAACGACATTTAATGACAGTCAAAGACAGCAGAAGGGCTACGTATTCAGAGGACACATGCAGCATTTCATTCATACACTCGAGCTTGAGATAAGCGTTATCTCCATTACTAGCGTATGACCTGCAAGCATTGATAGCAGAATAACTGTCGTTGTATCGCTATCTGCAGTACTGATCGCTGTTTCCTCACTGCATGCATGTGCGGTAAACAACAGAACTCGAGAGCGGACAGAAAAGCGATAAAATAGTTTTTAAAAAAATCTGAAAAACTAAGATACATAGATAAACAACGGGTGCATGAAAATGTGTTCAACGACAATATTTCAAGGAAATTTAATCATACTAAAGCTATATTGGCTACTGTGTATAAACACGCTTTTGAACACAACATGCGAATTCGAACATTACAATGCGTCTATAGTACATGAAGTGCTTTCCTTTGTGACTGTAGGATCAGCTAAAAACAATTACTTTGCAGCATATTACTGCTCTGAGACAATTTTCTACAGCATATATATATATCTAATTATGATAAATTTTGATGCTTAAAACTCATGTGGTAGCGGTGATTCCGACTCCTGGCTAGCGTGAAGACGTTGCCCATGCCGTCTTGTAACAGAAACTTATCGCAGAGTACCACATGGTGCTTCTTATGAAGTAAGAAAATTAATGTAGATAAAACTAATGCTATGTATGATTGTCAGTCGGTTTCGTACTCTGTTACCTCCGCAACCTCACTAGCAATTGGTGGCACAATTCTACAACGCTCAAGCTCCCTTGAGATACTTTGTGCCGTTTTGATGAGAAGCCACTGCCTTAGGCGCATAGCAGGCGTCTGGTCTCTCGTGCTTCCAGTAAGGTTAATTGGGATCCTGCGAAAAGTTCATTCACTCTGTGTTTGTTGATGATGATGATGATGAAGTAATCTGGAGTTGTTTCCATTTTCTTTTTATGGATTGTTCCCGTATTTGGGGTTCAGTGACCGCCAGTCATTTTCGTCTGCCAGTCCGACTTGTTAGCTCTTCCAGGCGGTGGTATGCCCAGAATAATATGGTAGACTTATCCCCTAGACGGAGAGTTGCTTGGCTCTGCATGTTCTGTGAGGTATTTGACGATGTGAGCGATTGGTTGCATTCTCGCAATCTTATGACGAAACACTCGGGCTGCGTCCGTAACCCATCCATTTACTTTGGGAACGGTTGCGTCCGTTCGGTCGGAATTTCATGACCGGAAAGGCACTAATATGAAATTTGCTACCGCTATCCGTGTTCTGTCGTGTCGATCTGCAAGCGTTCAAGTCGGCTGTGAGTATTTTTTTATGGATTCTTCTTCTTGGTAGAGCCTTAGGCGTCCTGGAGTTGCTTTGTGCTTCATTTGGGTTATTTCTGTCCTTTGATGTCCTTGTGCAAAGTTTTAATAATGATATAATCAAAGTGAAACTACACCACTTAAAAATTCCAAGAATAAAATCATTTGACTCTTGTTTTAGTTTCTCAAGCTGTGGTAGATTTGACGAAGAAGCTTTTCCTCTCAAATAATAACTGTTACCTTAAAAGTTACATTGAGAATTGGCAGTTGCATTTTTGACAAAATAATTATATGAATCAATCTCCTAGTGTATCTAAATATGTTGTCGTTATCAGGCGTGTCGGTAAAAATTTGTCAACATTTTTTGACTTAAAATGCTCTTCTAGATTACAACGTACACTAAGCACTGAGAGTCTAACCACTCTACAATTAATACACTAATCCAGTGGATGTTAAAAGTGTTCGAAAGTAGAATTTTTTACATCAACGACGCACGCATTTTTCTCATTTGATGTGTTTGGTCTATATTTTACAATAACTGAAGCATGCGTCAGCCTAATCCATCACCGATGATCGAACTCATGACTTTATGAAGCAAATATGACCATTGTCACGATATCCTATCAGTACCGTTAAGCTTACTATCAGCCGTCTGACGCGAGAACAGATAGAACTATTGCTTGCGTGTTCAGTGGATGAACTGATAAGCACTAATAATAAACAACAAGGTAAATATTCTAACAATTGTCACTGATTGTTCAAGTAATAAAGCACTGCACAGTAAAGATATGTTAGCAGCTTTGATAAAACACACATACACTGTTGGCATATCAGTCAATCTATTCTCTCAATTTAACAAGCAATAACAAGCAAATCATTTTGTGTTGTTTGTTTTCTTCGGTAAACTGCCGCATCAAATGCTCGTTACTTAAATGTATACAAACTTAATAACCAAGTGCACCAAACAGACTTACAGTATTCATGTGTGGTAATCAGCAGCCGATTTCATTGCTGTTCCGTTTCCGTTTTCTGCGTTTTACTGTAAATTCTCTTCAGATTTGAAGACTATTGTATTTTGGCATAACGGCTGCCTTCTTAGTAATTTTTTAGCTTTTGGGGGTGACACACAGTTGCGTGTGGACAAGGACTCAACAAAACACTAAGATATTGAGTAGTAGGTCTGTGGACCAACAGACTGCCGTGTGGACCCGGCTTTAGAATTACATCACCCGCCTGGTCAGCGCCAACAAAAACCCACGTTTCATGGGAATTACCCTCATTATGGCTCTGGCAGATGGCTTCCTACCTCCACGAGAGGCAATACGTCCGATGACATCTCGTCTCTAGTATGCGGAAGAAGCTCGAGAACTACAGCGCCACTGCAAGCACTAACAAGTAAAACAAACCCGGCAGCTGAGGGTGACTAATGTGGAGAAATAGAACAACAAAATTTTACGGCGGTTTAGGCGTGAAGCGCCGCAGAGAACTTAGGGCGGATGACACAAATATAACAAGTTTCTGGGGCACAGTGGATGGAAGAGGAAAGGCGAAATATTGCGGTGGATGACGTATACTTTGTCACAGTGAGTGCACATTAAATCAGTAAATTAGCTTAAACGCTTCCAATATTATTGGAAGGAATATACAGTGCACGGTATTATAATGGAAGAGGAATACGCTGACGCAGTGCTCAAATTTATTCATAAAACTAGGGAGGGGAACTAGCGGCAAAATATAACGAGGCATGATGCATTACTTAGTCACTTTTTGGCACGAAGTGAGCAAAATTTACGCGTCAAGATTCTGAGAGCAGAATGCGCATACTGAGTAAAATATGTATTACGATGCTTAAGGAATACCGTACTGTACTACGACAGTGTGCATTATATGATGTAAAACGAGAGAAGCACTGCATGTGAGAGCGCGCACCTCTGCCAATCAACGCAATCTTAACAAAAAGTTTATATTGGTCATTATGCCCGGATTCTCATTTTACCATCCCCAAAATTTGATCACTTGTGCCTAGAGACATTAATATCACTTCCTGCAATTTTCTTGAAGATCCGTCCGTAATATTTTGAGATATGCTCTGGCGAGCACTAAGACAAACATAGGGACAAACAGAAAAATCAGAAACACAGGTTTACGCACAAATCTGGTTAGTTGTTTTTCGTGTCATTCCCAACAACAAATTTCATGAAGATCCGTTTAGGAATAAGTTATGTTCCCAAGATAAAATAAGCAGACAACAAACAAACGCCCGGTTTGACGGACCTTCTCCAAAATGTTAATCCTCTCTTCCTACTAACATTTCTTGTCAATCTCAGGTAGATCTGTCCATAACGGTTTAGAAATCCATTAAGTTTGTACTGTCGGTGGGTTAACTTTGCGTTGAATACGCTTCAGCGGGTCAGTACTTTCTTTTCACAAAGCTCTAACATTTCTACATGCCATCATACAATAAAGTATTTCTGTATGTTACTTACAGTGATCAGTTATAGTTAACAATCCAATACGTTCTTTATTGATTAAGTTCTTAGTATGAGTTTATTTGTTTAGACTATCGAATACATCGCGTTTTTCATACAATATCAGTTATATTCGTTTTACCTTTTATTTCGTTTCGCGATATTTCCTATAGCATAATGCAAAAATTATCACCTCTTCCGCGAAAAGATTTTCAGATTAGCCATAAGTCAGAACTTCGGGATTCAGAAAACACTTTTCTCGTGATGTTCATAATTTAGGTTGTTCTTCAATCGATTTGCTCATTGCTAAAGTTGTTCAATAATCGAGCTACGCGTTCTACGTGGTATTCTTTAATCATGATACAAATAACTCAAACAGTTCATTAATCGTGATGCTCGGTCATTACCCAAGATGTTCTTTAACCCAAATGCTGATTACTTGCGATGCTCATTCATTGAGATGGTCGTTATTCGCGATGTTCTCGAATCCATATGATGATTACGTGCGATGTTCATTCATTGTGATGCTCATTACGTAGGATGTTCTTTAATCAATATGCTCATAACTTGTGATATTTATTAATCGAGCTGCCCATTACTCGAAATATTCTTCGATCGAGATGCTCTTTATTAGCGATATTCATTACAGGTGATGCTCATTACTAGCGCTATTTTTTACTGTAGCTGCTCATTGTTCTGGATGCTCCTTAATGAACATGCTTATTACTTGCGATGTTCATCAATTTAAATACTCATTACTCACGATGTTCCTTAGTAGAGATATTCATTACTCGTGATATTTTAAAATCGAGATGCTCATTAGTCAGGATGTTCAGGTGCTTCATCATTATTTGCCAAACTCATTACTAGGTTTTTCAGTACTCGTCGTGTTCATGACTCAGGAGGACTTTTACTCCATGGCTTCCCATGCACTGTTACATTTCCGTACTGGCGACCTCCATGAGGAAACAAGTCATTAGACCTCCACAGTACACCTGAGACAAGGAAGCTGCTAAGCTCATGGTCGTGTCAATGGACCGCATCACAAGGTCTCTTCCTCTGGTCTCACTCATCACCTGCAGCCGTTGAAACACCTGACGTTATTCTGGAAAGAGATTACATTAAGTAACCTTGCGATATTGGCGGGCGAAAGACCTTTGACTCGGCCTAATACTTCAAGTCTATCCTGTCGAACTTATTTATATAAAAGAAACAACCATGACAGAAAGACTGGCAATAAAAAGAAAAAATGTGTGGCCTTAGTTTTGTTATGGGCGATCTCAAACAAGGAAACCATAAAGAAACTTAAGCATTATAAAAGTCCTTGCGGAAACTCACAACGCGCAGGACGGCACAACAAGCGACTACGTTCTGACATGCACCAAAACCCCTCAGCCCGAACGGATATTACCCCTGATTGCGAAATTCGGACACACACATACACTGCACTGTCGCCACTGCAGCATCGCTTCCGCTTCGCTGCAAACGACTGCAACCCAACCAGACGTGCAACGACGTTTTAAATTTAATAGGCTGGTTCTTCACAGCCCAGCGTAGACGCGCCCAGCAGCAACACGGAGAGTGTACGATGTGCTAGAGCTTGCGTGTTTTAATAGTTGAAAGAATACATAATATACAATAATATAACACTTACAACCATACTATACTGGAGCTCTCAGAGGTGGGCACTTGCGTCCACAAAATTGCAGCTCAGTCAACAGGCCGAAGTACTGTGGCTTCCAGCCATTCTTACCGAAGGGATTTAATAGAAGAAGAGAACACAACCAAATTTCGCCGTACTGTTCAAGGAATTCTTTGGTTCTTCGTGGCTGCACTCTTCCAACCAATCACAAGCTTTCAGCGTTTCACGCAGCCAATCAGTGAGTCAGCCAGGCTTTAATCTGGCGGAATGTTCAGCTTCCCATCTCGGCAGCAATTGCGCCCTCCTTTGTCTTATTTATTAAAGCCAGTTGTTTGAATATGTTATGTAAGAGACCAGAGACTAATGAATTTCTTGGTTTGGGTGTATACTGTTGCGATAAATCTGCTTCTGATCTCCGGGCCACACTTACGGACAACGACGAAATGGCGATAGGCCTTTTTTAGATGCCGCTTTATTGGAAAAATTCCTTCTTTGCTCTATTAATTTTGTTAGGTACTGGGTTGTTCGGGCCGGAAACATAGCATTTTTTAAAGCTGGAAGAGCAGCTTCTCAATGTGCTAATGTAGAACAGAACCTTACTTATTTTCGGACGCTACAGAAACTCTTTTACCTATGTCAGTTTTGCAATATCGTTTTCGCTAACCATTTACATTATTATTTTCAAATTTTTACAGGTTTATTATTCGAAGATAATTGACGTCTTCAGAGGCACTTTGCATATATAGATGCAGGCGAATGCTGTTGACATAATGTCTGTTCTTGCCCATAAAACGTCTTTGGCGCATTCATAAATTTCCATTTAAGACCATACGTGTTCCTTTTGCTTCGTTAACAAACAAGTCATCTAAAACGCTTTGCTTCGTCGTAAATTTTCTCGTGAAGACCTTATTTCCGACTCAGTCTCATTCACACTCTCGCTCTTCGAGACCGTGTCCCTGACTGTGTTTCCTCTACAGCGTACTCTGGCTCTTAAGCTCCGTTCTTTCATTTATTTTCTATTCGTGACCTTATCCCTGCATGACTCTGCTGCCTCTCATCCACTACTTCTTTCTTTTGAATATACTTTTCTTGCTTCCGAAAATACTTCTCATGGCGTCCCATCCTTAGCGTTATTTCCTGAACAAAGTACACTTATTTCTTACACCCTTAGGTTTTTTTCATCGATTTCTCTGGCAAACCACCACTTCCCTGCAAGGAGACCACCTACCCTTAACTCCGCTTTCTGAATAAAGCACACTATTTTCTCGTATCTTTCTGCTCTTTTTCGCAAATTTCTCTTATGGACCACCGCTTCCCTCCGACGGGACCACCCCTAGCTTCGCTTTGTGAACAAAGTGTACTTGTTTTCTCTCAATCTTCGTTTTTTTCTTAAATTTCTCTTACAGATCTCTGCTTCCTCAGCCTCAGCATGTGACGATAGCATCACAGCTACAGTGACCTCTGCGATGGTCAGGCAGCTGCCCATATATGGCTTGCGGCAGACGTTTTTAGCGCACCCTGCTTGCCTTATATGGCGCATGGCTGAGCTCTTAAGGAAGTAAGCTCCATAAATGGGGTAATGGCGATGATCTGTGCAATGCCAAGCAGGAAATTGGCTGCAAAAAGCTGAAGTTTGGGAGAAATCGACTCATGAATTATGCATCAATGAAGGCAATGAATGAACTGCAGTGTACCCATGAGATCACAGGCACAGTCTTGTACAGGAGCTCGTTGCAGGGATGTAAAGCCATAATAATTATATCCGCAAAGCAACATACGTACGTCAAAACTAAGATACTGCGGGTGTTATAATCATATATTCTAGGTAATACTATAATCCAGTACGGAAACGCAACGATGATTAGATTAACAAGGGCCGAGGCGGAGATCTACTCTATACTGACAAGGCAACAATTGAACGTGTATTAATCAGTCTCTGGTATCCCGGTATAAGATCTCTTTCTAAGTAGATATGAACTAAAAGATGAACTCATGTAATGTACAGCTTGGAAAGTGAAATAGATGTACTCTGCGCCTGCTTCCTGAGCACGTTTGTGGGTGTTACAGAAGGTACTGTTCCTACGTAAGGTAATGCCTAATCCAGGCACGTGAGGGTTACCTTAATGCAAAGGTGGCAGTCTGACTATGTTTTTCACCTATCAACCCTTTCGCTTATAAATAAATCTACCATTCTCATAGCAATAACGCTATTGGAATGCTGCCCATACAAGCAATAGACCACGCTTTAAGTGAAAGGGTTAGGACAAGTGTTACCATCCGTAATTACCGTTAAAATACTCAGAGATAAGATGCTGACGTCACTGTGATGTTCGCTTGCAGGGACCTTTAATTTATAGGCGCTGTGCGTCATGCATGACGTCAAATAATTGATGTAAAAACCATACTTTCTTGAACATCGCATTAATGGAGGTGCATTATGGACTAAGGCATAGATTACACTGTATATGTACTTGAAGGCCCTCTCGTATTCTAAGTGGTCTTATGCGGCTTAGTGATAAAATTGCCTTCAATGACCTCTTTTCTCATTAACTTGAGAAGATCAGGGAGGTAAATGCTTCAAGAAGATGCTAGGAATGTATTTGTCACCAAAAACACAACTTCGTCATTATCGATCTTCAGTGGATGATAATGTTACCATTCTTTAACTACACGAGAAGAAAATGAATTATAAATGGCCACAATTAATTAATTTATTAAAGTCTCTAGCCGGCCGGAGGTCTATATTGATTATATATATATATAGTTGTGTTTCTTGCTAGCAGATGTATTCCCTGCGTTCATAGATATACGATGCCATTTAGCTAAAATAGGTTTGGTTAACTGTAGCTGCAAACTCATTTAGAGAAATGGAGGAGAATTATCTGCAGCACGAACCAGTGCATTTAAGATCCTAATCGAGGTGTGCAGTATGGCGTCAGTACCTTCATCATTCACTGAATGTATTGTTGTTGATTATATTAGTGCAGGCTTCCTTGAAATTTACTGGTATAACCACAGACGAAGGGCGAACAGTACATATGTGTGATAGTCTCTGTAGAGCTCTGCCGCTGCCCTCACAGAATGTTTGGCAACCCTAAAAGCCGTTTTACGAATAGTCCATTTCAGGCTCCCAAGAATATTCCTAGGGCGAGCTAGCAAATATCGCTAGACAAAAGCACACATTGAGGAAATTAACCATTCATTAGCAGATTTTCTTTTTATGACAGCTTCTCAAACTTCATTTTCATGGGTACCTGCTAATTAGTTAGTATGCTTAGAATTTTTTGTTTGTACACATTACGTTTGAATTGAAACGATGGCAATGATGGTTACCAGAGGTCTGACCCTCAAATACCTCGAATCATAGGTGTGACGTCATTTTGCGAGTTGCTCTCACGGCTAAGTTTTATTTTAGTCCCACTGAGTTTTCCCTGCACTCTCTGCTTCCTGGTCGTACTCTTGTATTATTTTGTATGAATACGTATTATATATGCATACATTTATCCACTGCTTATATCGGTATATTATGTATACATCTTTAATATAATTCTGCTTAGGGCTCCGTCCATGTGTCTGCACGTTTCGCTCTTCAGTATTAGATATGTAGCGGAAAATTCAACTTGCAAGAAGCTCTGGTTTCTACTGGAAAGAATACAACTATGAAAAAGTTCCAGTCAGTTTCGAAGCAAAGTCATTAAGATCAGCTCAACCGTATCATATCTGCCCCTTATCATTTTTTCACGCTATATTGTTTTCACTTTGCTTGTGGCGGATGACATTGGTTAGAAGGCCACCCTTTCGCTTATCGATATTAGGCCAGATACGGTGCGGAACAGCAGAGAGGGTGGTGTTGGACATTTCGACTTCAAAATGGTTTTTGAAGAGACAGTGCGGTGTGTGAGGCAATACAATGACATTTTAGGGTTACGCTGCTGTGAGTAATGTAATTGGCAGAGTTTGTTGTTGTATAGCTATTGCATCAAACAAAGCACAAAAATGGGCTGCTGATCAATATCGATGGATGGCCGACGGATGTAACGTTTTAAAGTTTATGAGGGACTAAATTATCTGTAAACTGTGGGAAACAGAGCGTATAAAAGGCGTGCAAAATGTCCTTATCAAGACCCAAGTATAGGGTGAGAACGAAGGAAACTACACAAAGTTATCAACCCCACACAACCAGCCCAGAATTGAAGATCACAGAATTGCTCTGTTAATAAATTGCTTAAAGCTGCCCATGGCCGGGCCAATTAAGGCAGAGCCATCAAGATTATTCCAAACATCTATATAAGATGGTGCAAACGAACGAGAATACTGGCTGGTAAGACGTCGTACCAGTTCCAGGACAAACTCATGGGGGTATAAGTACGCCGAGTATGCCGCACCCGAGCAAATGATTTCGGAAGAAAAACCGAAAGTGGATTGATACGTCAATGATATGCAGTATTTTGTAGAGAAAGCAAACCCCACCATCTCTGCGACGATGCGCCAGATCACAGGGCACAACACCATCCTTCCAAAATAAAAGCACATCGATGAATCACTTTGCCAAACAAACTCAGACGACAATCGGCTGCAATCGGATTAACGCACTGTACGCAATACTACCGACTTATACCGGGGCTACACTATGCCATCACACGCACAACGTGATGTGAGGTTGTGCAGCTGGCAGGTCTTTCCAGTACATGGTTATCCCTGTAAGAATGACTAGGATGTCGTGTCCCTTAGATACAGCATTAATTAAAACGCAATTTACCTAACTTTATTATAACGCATTTGTGGATGCTAGAAATACTGTTATTCCCACAAAAAATAATGTTGAATTCAACCAAGAAAAGGGAAAATGTCAAGTTTGATTAGAGAAGCACTGCAACGCTAGTGACTCGTCTTCGTGGGCATCAGAGTATCAATTGTTTCATTTATGTGTTTGAGTGAAATGCATGAACGCATACCAGAGTATCTCATATTATCCGTCCCAAAGGGTGAAAGCGAAAAAAATTATGAACAGCTACAATGAATGAGCATTTTCATGGCATGAATATTTACATGGATGATGATACATTTTGACCTCTTTCTACTGAATTAACTTTGTTAACATGAATTGCTTCATTTAAGACCTTATCGAAGATGCGATAAGATTATGTGCAGTTGCTTCGTTTTTGCTACAAACTACGTAATTTATTCCTACAATATTTATCATAATGTTTACGTATAAAATTAATACACTTGTTATGAATCAAGCAGTGAAAGGATTAGATAGGCAAAACTTCATACATAGAATTAACACCCGTAAACATATAACACAATGAGCAACGATTCGTATCCAAGCTATGTATAAGATGCAAGTTAGCTATTATAACTTGCCTGATGAACAAGCACCCTGCCCACGGGCTAAACGAGAAACAGACAGGCAATTCTTCTTTTTCATCATAAGTTGGCATACAGAATACGAGCTTCATCTGCATGTTTCTAGCCACTCGAAATTTCGTCCATGCTTAATGGCTGCAAAACTCTGAACCCAGAAGGAGGTTTAACAATAGATCATCCTGAGAGTTATTCTACATTGTAAGGCGTTAATAATATACAGTAGATTTTCTCGTTTATACTCACGATTTGTTAGTAGATATTTTCTAGTTCAATACAGGCCAAATACTTATGTCATTGAATAAAATTGTTCATGGTACGACGCTGATGGCTTAACGATGTCGGCACAGGAATCTCGAGGTGCAGCTGAGCTGCCCTTAGAAGCTGCCCGTTCTTATTCACATCAGTCTGTGGCCCTGGCTGTTTAATTTGCGTTTGGGAAGTTCTACTACAGGGAGACAGGAACAATCTTCCAGCCAGTAAGAGACATTCATACGAGTGCTTTTGGCCGGGAGGAAGGATGGTGATGTTTAACAAGCATTTATAACTGGTCATGTTCAAGTCTGCGAAAGTTTATCTAAATTGAATAAAAAACAACGGGAAACTGTAAATAATGCCGAGCATTTATAACTGGCCTTGTTCAAGTCTTCGAAAGTTTATCTAAATTGAATAAAAAAAAAAACGGGAAACTGTAAATAATGCCGAGCATTTATAACTGGCCTTGTTCAAGTCTTCGAAAGTTTATCTAAATTGAATAAAAAAAAACAACGGGAAACTGTAAATAATGCCGAGCGCCAGTGGGAGCATTGCACATTTTGTAGTGTAGAATTTTAACATCACTCATTAATTTATTTGTCGAACGCCACCCAAACGTACGCATCACGTTCCAGTACAGTCGTGGACGCCTGACAATACACGCACTGTTTNCCAGTGGGAGCATTGCACATTTTTTAGTGTAGAATTTTAACATCACTCATTAATTTATTTGTCGAACGCCACCCAAACGTACGCATCACGTTCCAGTACAGTCGTGGACGCCTGACAATACACGCACTGTTTAATACACGTACACAGGAACGTTCGTATTCACCTTGCTACAGTCACATACTATATAGGCCACACCTTCACACCCACACCTCTATCTTGCACGCCATACTTCCACACCTACACACACAAATTCTCTCTTCTCTCACATCAAAGCCTCCCACCCTCCGACCCAAGACACCAAGAGATGCCAAGCAGACTATGCACCACCACTGCAGGCAGGACGTGACTCGAGTTTCCGTCTCGGTGCCGCCCTACCTTGTGCTCTTTTCTCCAGACAGAGGATACACTTTTCTGGGGCTACCTGCAGCTAATAATACTATTAATCAACTTAATTCAGTACTTATGGGAATATCAAAGAATTACTTGGTACAAAAGCATGAGGCAGAGCAAATCACTAGAGTTGTAGTTCGAAGTATGTCGTGCAGTACGTGTGTGATCTACTGAGTAAAATATTCTTCCTGAGAAATGTATAAAATTACCTGAACTGCTCTGCTAAATCTTGCAAGCGTAATTACCTCCGCCAAGGAGGTTATGTTTTTGTCGCGTTTGTCTGTGTGTTATTCTATTTGTCTGTCTGTCTGTTATTCTGTTTGACTGTCTGTGCGTCTCTTTGTCTGTCACCAAGATTACTCAAAAAGTTAGGGACGGATCTTCACGAAATTTACAGGGATTGTTAGGCTTGTTAGCAGCAACAGAAGATTAATTTTTCGTGAAAATCTGTTCATCTGTCTCTTTGTTTGGCTGTCTGCCTTTTTTCTTAAAGCCATAACTCAAAAAGTAATGGATGGATTTTCATGAAATTTATATGAGTTCTTAGGTATAATACGAACAGTAAATGACCCGATTTTTGGGATGATCTGTCTGTTTGTTCGTTTGTTTGTCGCTATGTTTTATTTTAAGTGTGTTAGCACAATAACTCAAAAAGTAATGGATCGATCTTGATGAATTTACAGGAGCTGTTTCTAATGTTAAAATACATAAATGTTGAAATTTTGGTGATGATCGTTTAGTCTGTTTGAGTGTTTGACTTAAGTTTGTCATAATGTTTGTTAGCAGCATAACTCAAAAAGTTATGAACGGATCTTCATGAAAAGTACTGAAATTGATAATACTATCAAAAAGCACAAATGATTAGTTTTGTTGTTGATACGAAGAAAATCACGGTTTCAGAATCAATTTGGATTTTCTATTATCGTTGCCTTTCTTGGCGGATGTATGCGCTCTCAGAGTGCTCTCTAGTTGGTGCGTGTGCTGTTCGTATACTCATAAACAGTAATAGAGCAATGATGATAATTTATCAGTTTCTCTAAAACCAATGCTACAAACGAGGTTAATCATCTTCATAAGTACATTAAACTGATTCAGTTTTATTCAGAATAGTTTCAATTTTAGTGATAAACCTTCCCATATGAGTGTCGCCAAATAAATTATATGAAAATTATTAGAAGTAAAGAAGACGAATGAAGTCGGTCGATCTTCTGACTCCCACTGATTAGTCAACACTCCGATAGCCGCACTTTTCGTTCTTTATTATTAACTTTTCGATTACATGAAGGATGATTAAACGACTTGTGTCTTCATCATGGAATCTCATTAGCTGTACAAACAGAGACTGGTGAGGTAACATTAACTAAAGTCTTTTAGTTGGCATGTTTTGTTTTGAATAAGAAAATATTTTGGTTACTATACCAAAATCGAAGAAATTGTTTAGTTATTGGAACATTTTTTATTTACATACTATTACATGATTTACCTACTGTATTTGGTAGTGATGACCCTACATTATTATTAGTTACCAAATGCAATTTTGTAGTTAGTAAGAATAGCCAAATGCAGTGAAGTACCGATTTTTTATTAGTAAATTTCACCATAAAATGTAATGATATTACCGAAATATTCAACGAAATCAGTTGGTAATATTGACAAAAAATTTAATTACCTGATAGCCAAACCAATAGTTTAGTAATCTCAACAAAATTTTGGTCATTGCAACCAAACCGTTCCTTGTGTGTACCTTGTCATACTTTAGTTCTGAACTTTGAACAAGTTTTTGCTACTAAACACAAACTGATTACGCTTGACCCTACCGTAAATTCGATCCTGTGGAGCAGGATAGTGGACAAACCGTGATGCAAGTAAGATCGTTCCATGTACCAGGTATTCGAGTCGTTTTCTTCCACAACCTTTTTTTTTTTTGCTGCCTCAGAACCTGTTTTTAGCGTTTAGTTTCTATGGCGGCCGCAAATTCTGCTTGGGACGATTGCTGGAAGAGGCTCATTCATTATGAGACAATCATGTCGGGTACATAATTTACATGTGTAAAGCGGCAAACCCATTGGTTTCCACTTGCTAGTTGCCGAGCTGCAGTAAGTCCAACAACCATTTCGATTGTTTCTGTTATATCTGTATAATAATTGGGGGCTGATACGAAATGTACTGTAACGCCTAAGGTGTAGTTTAAGGATTTGCTCTACTTCTCGTATTAGCCCTCCAATTCTACTTGTCCCCCCGCCTGTTAGTTAGCCAGTACGACCGTGACGCTTTCATCAGTACTATATAGTGAAAAAATTGGAGCATCCTTGAGGTATCCTTGATATGACTTGGGAAGTGATCAATAGGATAAGGAGTCAAGTTCAAATTTATGCTGCTCCTGTTTGTAGGTCTCCTAGGTAGGAGATTCACTGCCTGACTTGGAACATTTTTCACCCTCCATATATACATGATACGGGTCCGAGGGCATCATAATTGAGGAACAATTCTTTTGTTCTTTAGATTTTCCACAGGTTCCTTTAGTATTAGATAAGGGAAAATTAGCATGAAACGTGTCTCTGATATTCCTTAAGGACATTGCCTTTGTTCTATGGAATTTTTTAGAGGTACCAGTCACTTTAAATAATGACAGCACTCATCCAATTAGCACTGCAATTAAACCGATCTAATCTTCGCCCGCCTGAAAGTACTCAATCCAAGTGCTATGACAGAGTGGTGTGATGATGGTAGTTGCTTGTGTTAAGATTATACCACTCAACCAATAAAATGCCGATATAGTAGGCAGGGTATAGTACACAGCACATTGTATACCGTATGTAGTATACTGCATATAATATTGTACATAGCACAGAGAAATTAATCAGCGCAGTTCACTGTTATTTCAATCACTGTACGAGTTATTCTTCATTTTCCATGCTTTAAAATACTAGACCCTTAGCTTCGGATACAACCAATATATTTCTTTCTTAAAGATACATATATGTACTATACTATATGTGTACTATGCGCTTTACAATAATATTTCTTCTTTTCAGCGTGCACGTAAGCGTAGGACGGAGTACTATTCTTTGTCGCAGGGTATTCCCCTCTAAACGAGTTGTCGATCACCTAGTAATTGTTGATGAAAATAAACTTTCGTGTCAGTGTCTGTACACAAACCTTTCAGGCAAAAACGATATTACTGAAGAATGAGCTATACCATGGACGTAAATTCAGACCGTTTTTGCTACAAATTGTCCTAAAGAAAGACGCAAAAAAAGTTTCTGGCTCACCTTACATAGCCCACAACTTGAACTTTCATCCAAAATTAGTCGCGCTGTCGGATATTATGTACAACTGAAAATAGTAATATAATGATATTAGTATTTCCTGACGGCGACTATGTATACATACCTTGAAGGGGGGGGCAGTTACGGCCGCAGTGACTGTTTCACGAGACCGACCCTCAGCTGGTCACTGCCAGGTAAAATAACGACTGCGTTCGCTATGTAGGTACCTTGGATCTTCTTCAGATCGGCACTGTCTTCGAAAATCACTGTTTCTGCTTGTGCTTACACAACCACAATGATGATGATTCTTATGTCAATNTTCACGAGACCGACCCTCAGCTAGTCACTGCCAGGTAAAATAACGACTGCGTTCGCTATGTAGGTACCTTGGATCTTCTTCAGATCGGCACTGTCTTCGAAAATCACTGTTTCTGCTTGTGCTTACACAACCACAATGATGATTATTCTTATGTCAATGTGTGTGTTTCTATATTAAGAAGATTGGATTCGAGTTCTTATATGTGATTCGTTGCTATCAGTTTCATTGATACCTGGGCAGCCGCTTTTTTTTGTATTTTCAAATTAGCAAACAAGTTTAACCAAAACTTGAATTCGAGTTTTCTTTATAATAATAATATTATATGCGAAGCAAGTATTTTGCAAATTCAAATACTACTCGTAACAATAGAAGCAATAGCACAGATTTGTGTAAAATATCCTTTGTTCAACTATGTTTTAATAGGAAACTTTCTCTATTATCACTGACTAGATTTTCTTAGTTTCTTTTTTTGGAAGTGAATCACTTAACCTACAAAAATTCCCATCAATACACCGTTTTATTGTTCAGAAATTCACTACTTCGGTCGGATTACTAACGTTTATATCTGCTCTGTAATATAAGAAAATAATTAGTAAGAACCCTAACAGAATTCTGATCCGCTCCAGAAGTCAACACCGTAAACGAGCATTTAGGTAGAGTTGTCAAACATTTTTTTATGGGTTCTGTAGCTATTGCGATACTTATTTTCAACCTTCATATTTAGCAGCTGGAAAGACCTCCAACTTGAGAGATTACGAAACGGGGATATAGAGTGGCACGTCTAAAGCGTAAACATATATCTTGTCTTAGCTTTGGGAAGAATCTCAATTTGGAGATGACGAGTTCTGCAGCCTGCTTGTGTCCCCTGCATTCGTAAAGCATTTGCATTGGCACACACCATTTAAATTCGTGAAGTTGAGCAGCTGAATATTCTAACAACTAAGTTTTACTACAAGTTCTTATAGTCTTTCAATATGACGTCGGCCATCGCTACAACTGTCGACCGCTAGATAGCGCTGTTTGCAGATTCCCTTTCAGGAGTCTTCCCTGTTTTGGGGGTCTTACTTTCAGGAGTCTTCCCTGTTTTGGGGGTCTTACTTTCAAGAGTCTTCCCTGTTTCGAGGGTCTCACTTTCATGAGTCTTCCCTGTTTCGGAGGTCTTACTTTCAGGAGTCTTCTCTGTTTCAGGGGTCTTACTTCCACGAGTCTTCCCTGTATTGGAAGTCTTCGATGGAATTCTACTGTATACCTCACCGGTGGCGGTTCAGGGCCGCTGACGCATCATTGATCTTTCCTTCCCCGAACAAATAGAAGAGTAAAGACTATCCTGGTCCTGTATGGAACTGTGCAGCTCCAGTACTCTAGTGGCTATGAGCAGCCACTGGATGGGAATGTAAAACGACCGCCATGCACACTCACTGCTAGCATAACCTAGCCGCCAGCCTAACGTAAAATAAATTTCTAACATAATTTTGCCACAAACATTAACTTCCTAGCCTATATTCATAACATAAGCTAATTAACAACCATACATAGCCTCAGTTGCTAGTATAATAAATCCCCACCTTACCTCTCCCAAGTTCCTAACATTATCTAGTCAAGTATCTTATGTAACTAAGTCTCCGCATAACCTAGCACAACGCATATTAAGCTTTCGGCCTCAAGTGTAATTTACTTGCGATTAGCGCCTAGCTCGTACCTGATCAAAGCAAAGTAGCAAATCTAACGGTCACTGGTGAAGCTCCGGACAAATTTTATAATTAGACCTAAGCGAATTAACTTATCCCGGTCGAAGAGCACAAATCAAAGCGCTCTAGGACTCGAAAGTTCCCTAGTACTTGAGCTAAAGTATCAGTCAGTAATGTAGGTGATGATTCATAAATAATTTCGTTAATCAGCCAGGACCTCAAATAATGATATTGTGCTATTATCATAAATAATGTAGTGATAAGAAGAAAGAAATAAATGCATATACGTACTTGCTAATGTATGCAGCTAATTAGAAAACGGTGTAATGTCTTGTCATCATTTCTTATTTCCTTTCCCGTCAATTCGTCTTAACAGTGTAAGCGCTTTTATCAGTGCTTGAAAGCTCTCTATTGAATTCTTAACTTCCAGAGATAAAGACGAATGTAGTGCAACTGTAAACACTGAAATAATCCTATCGACCTCAAGCGCTGTGTCATTTTCATGTCTTTATATATGACTGTTTTGATTAAGCAGATGGAGATTTTTTCCCAAACGTTTGAATGGTTGGACAGTTGTAGTTGTATACAGAGTCCATCTCGTAGTTTGAGGTCATTTTCTTTTCCGAGTAACAAGCCCAGTAGTGCCTATATCCATACATAAGACAACACAAAAATTTGAATACATTTTAATGCATTGGATACATTACATTTGAATACTTTTACCGTAGGACATCAGCCCAATTTGAAAATTTCGGTGGAATAGTATATAGAACGTGCTCTGCTCCCACCGCATCCCTTTACATATTAAGTAAGGTAGTGGCAGTTAATACTACAGGGCTTCATAGTTAATATACGCGTGCTACTTGTTTTCATTGCTGCATGGCACCACAAAACTTCCGATCATCGATCATCTGATAACAATGGATTTCCGCGACAGCGTTGCAGCATACTTCACCACATGCCTTCCCGTGCCATGATCCAGTTATGCGCTTAGCTAATCCTCAGATCTCTTATCTAATACCAGTGCTTGTGTTTTTGACCGAATGACAGTTCAAAACTGCTAATCTTAATCATTTGAGGTCAACTAAGAAGTTCCCTACGAACCTCGCTACACTTTCCTCTGCCCAGAATCAGTGTAAGCTGGAGTTGACCATTGGGCATGTGACTGAATTCTTTTCTTCTCCTTAGTGACCACGTGACCTCGCAAATCATTCAATCATATTCGTCCGATGCTGGAAAATCGGAGTGATATTTGCAGAAGTGTAATCAGATGTATAATAAGCGCTTCATCACCTTAAATTACTCGAGTTGCTGCCTAATAGTCAACGGATTGCTGTCTCCAATACAAATACCTATCCTAAGGTATCATAGCTGATAGCTTAGACTAATACGCCTACTCATCGCTATCGAATAAAACGCATATCCTTCGATTTTCTTGTTCCCAACACCAATATAAGCTTTTTCGAACGCATGATCGCACTGTTCGGTCTTGAGTTAATAAAGCACGCACAGTTCATGTTCACATCTAAAATCACATCGCCCCTTGTCATCATTACTCTACAAAAGCTGAACGGGTCACAACACTCATCTCATTTTACACAAACTGCGATTAGCGGACTTTACATAACACTCGTCTCCCACGGACGGCGTATTTATATTGCCTAATTACCACATCAGGCGGGAATTAATCACACAACGCAGTGTTCCACTTCGTAACGCCCGCTGCTCGCGATCACGGCACATGGGACGTCTGGTCAGTGTAGCAAAGTTCGCCCAGCTGCCGCTTCTGTTCTTCCGCGCACGTCACAGCGACACCCAAACTGCACTGGCGGTCTGGCGTCCTTACCACCCGCCTCCTCCACCCCTCTACTTCACCTGCAGCACCCCTGTGCTCCCTCACTGTACTCCCGGGGCGTCCCGTCTGCTTGCAGCACCCCTGTGCTCCCTCACTGTACTCCCGGGGCGTCCCGTCTGCTTGCAGCACCCGTGTGCTCCCTCACTGTACTCCCGGGGCGTCCCGTCTGCTTGTAGCACCCCTGTGCTCCCTCACTGCACTCCCGGAGCGTCCCGTTTGCCTGCAGCACCCTTGTGAATACTAGCATGTTGTTTTTGTCTTCAAATGTATTATGTGTAGTTACTAAGAATAGTATTGCAATAATCATTGGTGGGTTATTAGTAAGGATTAGTTAAAAACACATTATCACAAGTTCTTCGTTATTATTATTCTTTTAAACGTAGGAACAACGGAGTGGATAAACGTCTACGACTCAAAAACGAAGCGTCTCCACGCTGATCAATACCCGAAATTGAAGATATTAGTGCGAAATGTTGATGTAAATTATTAAAAGGCATGAAAGGAGATAGCGGATCGATCAAGGGAGATATACCCGAGATGTAACAGCATCCAATACCCCATCAAAAGAGAATCATCGTTCCTATCTCATAACTGACCTCGGCGAAACATAAATTACCGCTGATACTGAGCAGTTCCTGTCCGTTGGACGACTGAACGGCGAACTCTTGAAGCGCAGTAGATCCACGAATGCGTCTCTGGTATAGGTGGGGTCCGGCATTGTTCACTGCAGTGGATGCTTCTCATTGCACGAGAGATCACAAAACATGGAACTTTTCGCCCGTGCTCTAGGTTATAATCAAAATGTCCACACCAAGAACACACGGGCGCCATCACTCTGTCGCAAAATCGCAGATGGGCCAGCTTCCGTCACCCAAGCTGGAGCGAAGTATTCCACACTAGGCAAGAGGAAACTGAAGCTGCAGCTGTTTGCAAGGTTGGGATAAATAAAACCCTTTACCGCCTTTCTCATAAAATTGAACTTCTGAGAAACAAGGGGCAGTAAAACTGCGACTATCAGCATTAAATATCAACTTGCTGTCACTGGTTGCATCTTAACCTCATAAACAACACAACTATCAAGAGCCACAGCCGCGAAAGCATGCAGTACCGTCCTAGATTTTGAGAACGAATACACTCAGAAGACTGAAAAAAGATACCCCGTGCACAAGAGATTCCAATTCCGAAGTCAGCTCCAAGTTTCTACTAAATGTAGCACAAATTGTTGTCCTCTCGACCGGCGTGGCCACCGAGGCCATTAGTGCAAAGTCTCGGAATTTGTGACTATTTATGTAGCTCGGTACCACAGTATATTATAAGAACAATAAACACCCCACCACCCTACCATAAGGATCCCCAGACACCACCACTAAACATACAGCGTATATCGAGAGCAGTCTTCTGGGCTCTATTACTACCTATAGGGAAGTCACTAGTTGTGCACAGAATACAATCCCCAAAACCTATTAATTCTCGTTCACGCGCATCTCCCTGTGAGACACAACTTAATATGGCCTGGGCGTAGCCCACAACCAGACTACCGCACAGTCATCCAAATACTTCCACTTGATCACCCGGCCGTGATACTCCCGGTAGAGCTAAATAATGAAACGAACGAAAAACTGAGTCAAAACATAACTATGCGAAGACAATGCCTTGTCCTTATAGCAATTTAATAAATAATCGGCATCATAGCAAATGTCGTAGCCCATTCGATGACCGGAGTTAAATGATACGTGTTGAGTTATAAACGCAGATCCATTATCTAAAAAGTGTGTAAAACGAGCTATAACTGCTCAGAATAGTTGACAAAAGGTTGGAAAGACTACTTAGAATTATTGTGCAACGCATGATCAGAGAAACTGCAGAAACCATGCATCCTATTAGGTGACCAAAAGCAGCTATTCCGAGTTAAAAGGTTAACGGTATTCTATGTACAAAGCTTTGCTTACCTGTAGCCTATAGGAAGCGGGCCCAAGTCATAAATGGTTCGCGTTTCCATAAAAAAAAAACTTGCAGCAAATATTACTTATCTAGCACAAAGCTTACTTATCTAGAGAGGCTGACTGGTGCCATAAATGCCTTCCGTTGCCAGCAAAACTACTGCTGTTATTACTTATCTAAGTCAAAGCTTACTTACCTAGAAAGGCTGACCGACGTCATGAATGGTTCGAGTTTCCCTCAGTTGCCACCAGAAGCGGAAACTGCTGCCAACAGTCGCGAGTCATCCACGAGGGTCGCGCAGCGGGGCTCAGATTTAGGGATTTAACATCACCGATTTAATAAGAGTTAAAACTAGCATAGAGTCGCAGGCGTTCGAAGTATTTCCTTAAATTAATCGGGTTCGATTTATCTGTAAAGAAAAATTTGCTGTGAGATAATTTAAGGCAGTCATTTCAACAAACACGCCGTTACTTTCAAAGCGCAGAACTTGTCCTCAGTGCATTTATATTTAAGCAAAACTTGTATCAATAACGGTCTCTGTTTCAATAAATTAGCCGAGAAATACTTCATGCTTGATGGTCGTCTGCGATTCACATAACAGTCTGTTGGTCCACGTGCGAATGCGTTAATGTATCCGTTTCATTAGCAGAGAAAGGCACCGCTTTCTGCATTTCAAGTTATTTTCTAGGAATTATAATTGCTAGATCAGCTGACGGGACGGCGAGCATTTCCTTACATATATCATTTCTTATGCATGCAGTTGTGTTGGAAAAGACACAAGAAACCATACTGATGTAGAAAAGTGCTTATTAGCGCCGAAACACTGCCGTGTGAAACCAACTTAAAGTACATGACACCTTGCCATTAAGTTCTTGACACCCCAAGAAAATGGCGGGGTTCATAGATATAGCGCTACTGTTAGGGCAAAGGTGATGTCAGCTTGTCCGGATAGACCAACTGAGAAGTGCACTGGTTCGTACTGCAGGTCAAAGCCCGACTTCAGCAGAAACACTGACGCCGTAATACAAGTTTCGGAAGAATTCGGTTTCCTGGCGATGAGGTGTACTTGATCATACAAACTCAGCCTTATCCTAAGCTTACCGTTGCGACGGGTAAATTGTCACCGTACAGGCTATTCCGCTTAATCCGGTCACTATAACCCGCTGCTCATAACAAGTTTTGGGAAGTGTGCGCTGAAATTTGGCAAATGAGCGCAGTTTCGTGGAAAATCATACATTTGTTTTTCTCTTGTAATCCATTACCGAGCTAAACTAGCAAGTTAGCATAAGTTACAAGCAGTAAATCGTGGTAAAAAATTTTTACTTCGAAGTTGGACTGACTTAGTGATATTGGAGGCAATGCTTACGTCACCTGTCGGCAGTGAGAATAACATTCTCGAAAACCAGTTAATTTAAGCATATAAGGCGCGTTTGAGTGGGCCCCGAAATTAAACACTCGAGACTTGACTTATCCGAAACAGCAGGCAGGTGCGTTGGCTTCTATAGCCGGTGAATTGACCTAAAATATTGACTTCTAATTTACTACCCTTGAAGCTTACAGAAACTTAATCCTGCGTCATAAGATGGAGTTGCCAGCAGACTCAACGTAATGGCGTTGTTTCTAGCCGTAGTAGCGCGATTCAAAATGGTAATTCCAAAGCTGCTGATTGGAATTTTGGAAAAGCTAATCTTTGTAGGCGTAATGTCAGCGCCCAGTCGAACATGCTCATACTGGCCTACTGTAACTTTATTAAATGCCCTCTAATACGAAATAGTTTATTACAGTTGAAGAATTACTGCATTTAATGTTTTACTCCTTGATCATAACTAAATTATTAGTGATGAATTCCTCTGTATAAACTGAACGTTGCCCACAATAGGTAAAAAATCTATACTGTATATAGTACATAGCGCTTGTATCCTTCACTGTGTCTCGTCTGCACCAGGATAACGTGTTTCTGAATTCAACAATATAATGAACAACGTCGTGTGTTTATTTCTTTATATATTTACATATATAGATATATTTGTATGTTTTGGGTCAAGCTCTTAAAAATATAGATAGGTGAAGAATAGGCCAGGTTGCAGATTTTACTACTAGGTTGCGTTTTCATGGAGATCGATGACCAGATTGTAGAAGATGGGGAAAGAGGGATCCCTGTTTTTTCATCTCAATGCACTTTTTGCTTGAAACGCTTGTTGAAATCAAATCGAAACAATGAAAATCTAACCGCTTCTCTTAGTG
>LQNS02278096.1:28156937-28176787 GCA_001587735.2 Parhyale hawaiensis | reverse complement strand
TTTCATGGAGATCGATGACCAGATTGTAGAAGATGGGGAAAGAGGGATCCCTGTTTTTTCATCTCAATGCACTTTTTGCTTGAAACGCTTGTTGAAATCAAATCGAAACAATGAAAATCTAACCGCTTCTCTTAGTGCAGCTGTGCTGTCTGATTTTTATAACTTTTTCCGTACTTCAAAACATATGTTTGCTACCAGCTTATGACGTATAAGTTCAGTAACTGATCAACTAAGGGCAGACGAAGCGATGATTTTTCACGGGGGCTAGACATCATTATTTACGTTAGCGTGCTTTTTTTTTTTTTTGACGGAGCAGCTTTTGCTGCAACACGAAGTCTTCCATGTACGGAAGGCTGGTTCTGTAGGTAGGATAAGTGGTGGGCAAGTTATTTAAATTCAGTAATGCTTTGCTGCTTACTAATGTATGGTTTTTCCTACATGTGACATAAGGGGGGAGACGATTGTGCTTATTATAGATGAATTAAAAGAGAGACGGCACTTATCTCTTATGAAAATGTGAGTCGGCTGTTGTAGCGTATAAGCATATTAGTGACAGAGGCACATTCAGTGAAGAAGGGTCGTCTCAAATGCTTCGTTGTCACTTTTGACAGCGCGGGTACTCTAGTTAATCAATGTTTCGCATTACGAGTAAACTGGTGTTCAACCAGTTCAAAACACCCATCTTAAAAGAGTCAATCTAATCTGCTTAGTTTTAGCATGTCCCACACTTCTATCTTAAACATTCGATTCACTGCATTGGATCTAGTTTTCAGTCACCTCAAGCATAATCGCTTAAAGATTGCCGTTAATTACTGAATCACCAGTGGTGCGTCGAGCGCTCAAGATTTGAATTTTGTACAAGTTAGGGCTAATCAGATTAGAATATCTCAGTCAACGGAAGTACACCTTGACTGTACTTATACGAGGGTCGTCCAAAAGTAATGCCTCCTACTTTTTTATTCCACCCAAAGGGATCCCAGTGGATAGCAAATTACATTGTTATGATGACTGAACTTATGCATTCATGATCTGAAAGTTTCATCTCTCTGTTAAGATAGTGTCGGTGTGGCACTCTAAGAAAGCAATCCCTGTCCAATATATGTGTCAGAAGAAGAGATGCGTCATTGAATTTCTCCATGCAGAAAAAAAATGGAATACATCAACATTCACCGCCGCCTGGAGAACGTTTCCGAAGCCTATGCAAATAATATCAGCTCAGTTTTGAGATGGATTCGTCGATTTCAGAGTGTTGAAAGAGGTCTGAGTGACAAAGTACGCCCCGGTCGCCCATGCACAGCCACCACCCCGGAAAACAAGGTGCGCCTCAATCAACTTGTCCGCATCGATCGGCGGATAAGGGTGAATTAAATGTGTGTGGAGTTGGATGTGAGCATCAGCGCCCTGGTGACGATGTTGTCGATAAAACAAAAGAAGTTCACCGAAAGCTCTAAAGTGAAAAGTGACCGTTGACGTTTGACGTCATAGACGCATTAATATGAAACGTTTTTGTAAAGTCATAACGTGATTGCTACCTAAGCTGCACTCCGACGTGAATGTCGTAAAAAGGAGAGAGAAGAACATGTACGAAAGAAGAGTCGCTGAGCTCATAATCTCATCACTGCCATTAAAGGCCAACATGACGAAACGAGAGATAAGATACCATGACCGTGAGACATTTATGCCTTAGCAGTAAACGGATACATTTAATTGCCCTTTCTATAAGAGTGACGATATTTGAGTGAACAAGTGACAGTGATAAGCATTATGTAATAATTATAAAATTCCTACAATTCCCACGTTCGGGTACAGGAAAAGATTCAAAGACATCCCAACTGTGGCGCATTCATCAAAACTGAAAATTTTCGCCTTCGAAATGTTTGGTAAGAAGTTCAAACATTGGCATCGGATAACCAGAGAGTGTCGGCCGTTATTTCTTGCGTCATAGTATTAGTATTGGGGCCCGAGCCTGCCTAGCAGACAGGTGAATTTTGCTGTGCTTGACCTGCTGACTCGGCATTTGGGCCGTCAGTTGACATTACCTTTACCTTTAACGGTTAGTGCCGCCCTCTGCAACAGTTTTCAGAGTAGATAGTCAACACGTTTGAAAATCGGACGGAAAAGTAGTTTTTTTATTGTTTTCCTCGCCCGATCTAGCGTGACGTGTCACTAAAAGAACGGATATGCTCGACTTAATCAAGTTTTCACGCTCATTGCACGAACTGCGGTTCTCGAATCTGATTCGTAAATAATTGAATATTTCTCTGCATTGACATAGTATGCAGTAACGTAGTATATAGTAATACGAAGCTTATAGGCATTGACTCCTCTCTAGGAATGGACCTGTTTATTTATCGGTCTTCAAGAATCGGACCTAATCTGCTCTTGTACGAAGTACATCAATGTAATAATGAATAGTGAATCATTTACAGCAGCATCCCTAGAAGACTACCTCTTACGCTGTGGAAGAGAAGTTTTTTCTCCACCAGCACCAAACATTATAGTTTACAGGTCAATCTCTAATTACCTCCGCCAAGGAGGTTATGTTTTCGTCGGGTTTGTCTGTCTGTCTCTCTCTCTTTTCTCTTTGTCTGCCTGTCTGTCTATCACCAAGATAAAACTCAAAAAGTTATGGTCGGATTTTGAGGAAATTTACAGGGATTGTTAGGTATGTTAGGAGGAACAGTTGATTACTTTTTGGTGAAGTTAGGTCCATCCGTTTGTTTGTTTGTTTGTTTGTTTGTTTGTTTGTCTGCCTCATTTTTCTCAATGTCATAACTGAAAAAATTATGGACGGATTTTGATAAAATTTACATGAGTGGTTAAGTATATCATGAAGAGTAAATGACCACATTTTTGTGTTGATCTATTTGTTCGTTCGTATGTTTGTTGCTGTGTTTAATTTTATTTTTGTTAGCGTAATAACTGAAAAATTTTTGAGTGAATTTTTATTAAATTTACAGGAGCTGTTAATCATGTTAAAAGGCAAAAACTGTTATATTTTGGTGCAGATCGACGGACTCGTTTCTATGCTTGACTAATGTTTGTTGGCAGCATAACTTAAACAGATATGAAAGAATCTACAAAAAAAATTGCATACACTGTTAATACTATTAAAAGGCACATATTATTAGATTTAGGAGTTCATACAAAAGAAATCATGATGATTTTAGAGCCAATTTGAATTTTTCGTTACCGGTTCTTAACTTGGTGGAGGTATGCCCTCTCAGAGTGCTCTAGTTATTATTGCGGTCAAATGAAACACAGCGGAGTATTATAGCCACTCTCCCCTCAATCAGTGACCCCAAAGTTTGCACCCGGGGAAAAGCCCCTTGAAATATTCTAGAATAAAAGTTAATTCTGACAATGTCCTCAAGACCTGAATTTATAACTACGGAGAATACGCATGAACAGGACACTATAGCTATACAAACCATAGTGAACCCCTAAGAGTTTTAACTGTAAAAATCAAAAATCAATAGTAAACTGATGTAAGACCGTAAGAATAGAAACAAGCTGTGCCGCTTGTGTAAAAAAATCCGAGTTAATCGCTAATCGAAGTCACACTGTAGAATGAGCGTCACACTTCCCACAACCTAGAAACCCTGCCTATCAAAATTATCCATCGCAAACCAAAATAACACCTTACAATCAACTTCACCTTTCCCCAAACAAATATACCTTGAGTATCAAAATAATGACAAACCGAGTAGCACCATGAGCGTCACACTTCACACAACCTAGAAACCCTGAGCATCAAAATAATCAATGGCAAACCGAGTAACACCTTGAGAGTCACACAAGCAGCAAACCCAAAGTTTAAAATTAACAAAGTCCACATCAAACCGAAGTAACACCATAGAGTGAGCAGCCCGCTGTGCCGCAGTTATCAAGCCCATTGGTATCTCCCTTATCTGCCCCGTACAGTTGGCACAAGAAGCGCATTGCTGAGCCCAAATATGTGTGGGGCCCAGAGCCGCACTTAGCGCGTTACCACGAGCCAGCGAGACTGGGTGTATGTGTACACTTGTAACCACATACCGTAGGGTTACCGGTCATGTGATACACTCGTGTGTTATTGCTCTATGATTGCCTCCCTGCATAGAGGTATCGAATGATTGTTCATGCAGAGAAACGTTACTCGACCAGGTAAAAATCTACAATCTCCATTTTGACATGAATCCGTAGTGGCTTAAAAAAAACGAAGCCCAGGCTTCGTCTACTCTCTAGGGGTAATTTATCGAATAATAGACACTGCAAGCAAAAGTTTCTGCCTGCAGTTGGATGTCAATTATTAGTACCTGGCATAGAGGTAGTACTGATTGGCAATGAAACAAATGCTTGCACACATAAGTCTCTTAGTGACTTTTCCCCATATATTTTGTATGACCGCAGCTCCTACTGAAAAGATTAGTTTGTAAGGTATTGCCCCCGTGTATAACATAGATGTGTAGAATGATAAGTGATGTAAGCAAAGTCTTTCGCATGCACACATAGAAGTCTGCTCACTCTTTTGTTAGATGTATTAAATGACGGTCAAATGTAAAGAAAACTAACCCAGCGACATGAGTGTCGATTACGTACCTGCCTTATAATATCAAAGGTAGGTTATAGCTTATGATAATGTTCAAGAGTTAGTATTAGGTACCAAGAAGAATTATTTTCACCGCAAGTATAACATTGAACTCTTGGACGGCCGGAGCTTCCGCCGAGTGAAAATTTTGAAATTAAAGGCGTCTAATGATGCTGTATTTTTAACAAAGAAAAAGTGAAGACAGCTTATCAGGCAAAGATAAAAAAAACACAAATATTCTCCTAAGCGGTAATGTAGTTAACTCTATTATTGTTAGTGTTATTATTATTACTAAAAACTTCACGCTCAGGCCACCATGGACAGTAGTGCAACCCAAATGAAGCACTATCAAACACCTTCGAGCCCGAAACACAGATAAGGATAATCCAATATAAAGCCGTTAACAGCTAACTTAAACACCTGCAGGCCTACACGATCGAAGCAGATGCCTGAAATGAATTCCAAACCGAAACGGACCAGGGCAGGAAACACCAATTGAACGGACGAGATCGGCTCCTAACAGTCTCCAAAGTGAAGAAGTGCACATTAACCGCAGCACGTGTATTTATCTTAAAGACCTTGAGGGCAGGGACAGAAGAATACAACCAATGCTTCTCACTGTTGTACTCCTTATAAAACATGCAGAGTCCCGCCACCCCTCTCCTATGAGAGATTCAACAGATCCCTCTCAGCGCACAGCCTTCTGGTTGAACTAACTAGTCGGTTAATGAGACGCAAGTGACTGTCAGCAGCCGAAGCCCAGACCGGTGAGCAACACTCCAACATAGGCGGCTGAAAAAAACATAGGAGCATCTACTGACTACATTTTTATCACCAGACACAGAATTTGCCTTACACGGGAGCCCAATCTTCATAAAAGTACGTGACACGAGACGCCTAATGTAAGGTTCAAACGCAAGCTGCTCATCAAAGAAAACTGCGAGAAGCTCTCAAGAGCTAGACTCTTGGAGCAAAGTGTCATCAACCTTCAGAGGTGGATGCTGCGGTTAAAAGTGTCAGAGACCGACTGACAATCACAGATTTAGTCGTACTGACATTCAGCTTCATCCTTCAGGCTGAACACCATGCACTAATGCGTGACAAGTCCCTATTTAGAGACTGGAAAAACTGAAACCAGGAATATTACGTTTTTAGTTACGTGTTAAAGTAGATTCAGTTTATTGTGCAGTATTGAGGAAATTCTTTTGCGTCGTTAAGTTGCTTTAGGGATATTGTATTTTAGCTAAGTAAAATCTCAAATCTCGATTGAAGCCCAATGTTGATAAATGGATGAGTAGCTGTTAGAATATCTCCTTTGTTTAATTAAGCACAAACTTAGGTTCAGCTTGTAGCATGATGTTGAAAAAAATGAGTTGATGAGTAGATCTAGAAATATTGCGTTTATAATTAACTTAGTTAATTTTAAACAATTCCATTAAGAGGATCAGAAGCAACAGGAATGATGTGTTTTTATCACATAAAAAATGGATCCAAATTGTTGCTCAATGCCAATAAATTTATTGTGTTAAGTACTTATGCTACTTTAGAAATATTTCATTTTTCACTAGGTAAAATAATAACATATTGCCTTTGTTGCGCAATGTCTATAATCCTGTTAAGTCTTTAAGTAACTCCAGGAAGTATAGCAGGAGCCTCGAATTAATCACTGCATCAATATGACGCGTGGCACCAACGTTACGATACAGAAGTATAGGCATTAATTTATCATGTGTATCTCTTCACAGATTAAGTCTGTCTGTCTACCGGTATACCTGACACACGCTGGGGTGTGTGTGTCGGTGTGTGTACTCAGCGCCCAACACGCGTCAGAGAAATGAATCATAGGATGACCTTGTGAAATTTTAATCACTTTGACGTATGTGCCGTGCTAACAATGACGTCCGCCCGTTACTCGAGATATAACAGGCTTATGGTGATGTACGTAATGTTCCTGGAACAGTGTTAATTATAGTTACAGGAACTGCGAAGGAATTTCACCTTTCAATTTACTCAGTGCCGTGCTTGACGGGTATGTGTAAGTGTTATTCGTAAGGGAAATGCAAAGTTAACTTGTGCGTGGAAATTAAACGTGTAAAGTCTCCACCGTAAGAAATTATCATCTGCATAAAGACATAATTTTTTATTTCTGAAAATCCTGTTGTGTAAGACCCTCACGCTTTCTATCGTACGATCACGCGAAGTACAGGTTTTACTTCTTAGCGAACGAAACTGTTCTCGGTATTAACCAGCACAGTCGTATTTACTTCGTTTTCGAGCGTCGGGTTGCCCTTTATAGGCCAGTCTTGGGGGAGATTTTTCAATTGTTAATGGTGCTGTCCATTTTCATTATCTACACACGTGAAGTGATGTGTGCAACGTTCCCTGGACTTCGTCCGAAGACTCTCAAGGTACTCACGGTACTCAAGGTAGAAGCAAAATAGCAAGTCATTTGGAAGCATTTCCGTATGTCCGGCGGTCAAGCATCATGTCCTCTCCCAGCTTTACCGAAAACACCATGTATGCAAGAGCAGATATATCCATTATTTTCTGTGTGAATAATTATTAGACATGTCGAAAGTTAGTTTGACCGCTATTTCTTGCGAACTGACAGCCACAGTTACTATCACTTTAGGTTATTAGTGTGGAGGTTCCTTCGCATATGTTTGGTTTCAAATACTCAGTGTCAACAATGTTGAAGCGCTGAATGTACAGGACTTCCAATAATTACGCGTGTATATTTCGTACAACTAAAAAATGCCTAAATCATTGACAACCTTTAAAAATGGGCATTAACAATCGCTTAAAAATGGTGAATTAGCTACGGCTATATGAAATTCTCTAATAAGACCTGATGTGTAATTGAAACGAGCTGAATCCAGGCTTGTTGTACGAGCATGGCAGCTATGTATTCTTTACAGTGTGTTCCTTGAGCTGGGTGCTTGCGGCCATTTGCGTCCCTGCTATAAGAAAAAATAATGGTGGGAGGCGCCGAGCTTCGGTTCTTTTGCTCCTGCGGCCGGGCCGCGACTGCCCACCTTTCTCGAAAGAAACTTAGCGAGAGTCGCCACATTTTCTCGCTGCTTTTACATTCATTCCTATAGCGACTTTTAAGCGATGTTGATAACGAGCCGTGAGTAATAGTGCAATGAACTGGTACTAGCTACAGCCACGTTCAGCGACAATGCCTTTTATTCCCATACTATGTGTGCTGATTCATATGTATATATTTAGTTGAAAATTTACATATGCTAACCCGTGACGTGACATTGTGTCGCTTCCAATCTCAGGGCCGTGGCAAAAGTGATCGGGTGCACCTCATTAAACTAATGGCAATCCATTGCGCTGTGATATACTACGTCCTCTTGCTAATCAAGCGAGCTTATGAAATAGGCATTATCACTTAAGCAATGAATAGGCGCATGTAATACGTCAAAGCGAAATATATAAATGAACTATTGTTTACTTCCAACGCCCAGATGCATGAAGACAGTTTCTCCACTTGAAAATTGTTTTTTTTTTTTTTTAAATATCATAGAAACAGTTTGAACATTAAGTAAAGAAGCAAACTTCGTCTAAGTAAAGCACAGTCCTTAACACAATAATTGTTGAGAGCGCACTACATGTTTTAATGTATTATTGATGTATGTGAAAGCACTCATGGGTCTACTATAGATATATACTGCAGTGTCTACCTGCGATATCTTTCAGAAAGGGAAAAATAACTTAGGAAAGCATATAGTATTACTGCAAGTTTAGAATGAGATATTAATTCAGGTACGCAGTTGTGACAACTCACTATATTAATAAACGTTTTTTATATAAACCAACTAATTTCTTAATAAAGTGTCACCTTTGGTATGAATGACACTATTTGTAATGTGCACGTATACTTACACGGCAACGAACAACTTGATATTCCTAAAGAAATGCACAAATAAGTGATATGGGCGTCAAGATTTTTTTTTTTCTTTTTTGCACACGCGCAATTTAAGAGCGATCATGTGTCAGTACCTACAGTGACGTACTACATATAAACAGTATATTAAAAACAGAAGTGAGCTAAGCAAATGACAAACAGTATATAAACAATGTATATGTTAAATAAAGAGATTGAGCCAAATAAATGCCTAACTGCACAATATGCAGTAAATAACACTGCAAAAAAATTCCGTAAATTTTACGGAAAATCACTGGCAACAATAGTACCAAGAAATTCCGTAAGGTTTATAGGGAATTCCGTAATTTTTCCGTAAATTTCCCAGTAGTCGGTAAAAAAGCAGGCTTTGTGCTTGTTTTTTTCCCAAACTGAGCAAGTTATGGAGAATTTTCGAAATTCCGTAAATCTTACGGAAATTTCTTGGCATTATTGCTGCCAGTGATTTTCTGTAAAATTTACGCATTTTTTTAAATGAACGCATACATTATGTAATGAATGCACCGATGTGCATTGCTTCTAGCACAGACGCATAGATTAAACAGCAGTTTTCATTACTCAAGACGGGCGCCATAAAAGTATAGCAAAGCCTATTATTAAAGGCGCTCAGATGTTCAACAAAAATTGGCCTGGCAAGCATAGTTGGAAGCACACACACGTTCGTTACAAGGCAGCTCCCCGGTACCAAACGGGCAGCGGAGGGGTAAGAGAAAGCACACGTTGAGCAGTAACATTTACCTACCTAACAAAAATGAATGACTCAACCATACGTAGTTTCAAGCTCATTTAGATCGGTTACTATGCTGGTTTTTATTTTCAACAGAGACGTACAAAACAGCACGTTTACAGCATGGTAAGCGTTGGCTAACGAAAATAAGCTTAAAGTAAACTGGTTACATGTTTATTGTTTTTTATTATTATTGTTATTATTTTCAATCCCCATATGGCCACCAACGAAAAAGTTTAGAAAGAGCACGTACTGCGCGGTAAGCGTTACCTAACAAAAATTAACTAGCTACTCAAGCAAGGCTTGCAGAACACACACATTTGGTCACACAGTAGCCGTTTAACACCCACACGAGCACCAAAAGTACACACACACAGAGCGGTAAGAGTTGCCTGTGTTGCCTCGAACCCGTGGACCAACAAACTGTCACTTGTCCCCCGACATAACACGGGGCCCACTTGGCACCTTGGGCCTGTCACCCGGCATTACGCTCCGCACTTTACGACACTGCCTTGCTCCACTAAATTTTCCTCCGTCTTTTTCTGAGTAAAGACTCCGCTATTACCATAGACTGCACCTTTGTGTTGTTTTTCTTCGGGAGCATGTTGCAATGTTTTGCTACTCGATGGGATACCTCTGGGTAAATACTACCCTGCTGCTACCTCTTCGACACCGTTTTCTTTGAGGGGATTGTTTTTTGCAATGCCGTATTGCTAGATGAGACATTCTCAGTACTGCTGAGCTGCCGCTCCTTGATATAGTTTTCCTTCAGGGGACAGGCTGCAGTGACGGGCTAGACGAGCGACATGTTCTGGATAACGACTGCTCTGCCACACGCATTGTTTGACGATACATACCTCTGGTGCTGTTCGCCCTGCTGAATGTACCAATTTTGTTCCACGACTCATACAACAGAATTTCGCAAGTTTCGCCCCCTTCTTGTTCAGTGAATGCAGAAAATAAAAGTAAATTGTCTGCATGACTATTACCTGTAATATTTCCATGGAAGCTGAGTTCCTCGTAGAAGCCAGAAACTCATAGCTCGCAGAATAGCAGAGCCTCCGGCGACCACCGTGTGATAGGCGCTCTGCCCGAACAGACGTTGCTCGCCGGGCGAGGACACAGAGGTTGAGGCCGATACTACTGCCTATACACCCTCGCTTATGTTTGGCTACAGAAGCTAGTAATCAATAAATTTCCTTTCTACCATAAGTCTGTGGCCGCTCAAAAGCTCTTGCACGACAGTAGATTCTATGGTGGCGAAGCATTTTATTACTGAGTACCAGCGGGGCCCGAGGAAATTCCACGGTTGAATAAAGACCATACCTTCTAAGATGAGCGAGACCACGCTATAGTAATATGTCCAAGTTTAACCTGATATCCCCCTGCAAGATAAGGTGCAAATATCAGCTTGGAATTGGGCAAACGTTGAGCAGCATCGAGAAAATATAGTTCAAAGTAATTCACCGGAAATGTTCAGTACCGTATACTAGATACCAACCGATAGTTGAACCTCAAGTGTTGAAATTTAGCTGCAACGTAAATTCACTATGAAAAAGCGTCAGCTCAACGTGAAGTTTCAGCTACATCAAAGAGATTCAGCTTAAGAAAGCATTCGTAAAATGGAACTCCACTAAAAACTGAGTTTCTCGAATTATCGGGAAAAAATTCATTTAAAAAATATGATACATAGCTTATGCCTGCCAGGATTAAACACAGTATCAAAGATATTGCCTTAGAGGCTTAGAAGAATACCATGCATAGAAAGGTTGAAGATGTCCCAAGTCAAGCAGTGGCTGGCCCAATTCAAAATGTCGAGCGCCACAAGCAAAGCTAACGTAATATGTTGTGAAAGAAATGAAAAGCGATAGATAAGATACTAGTGAATTGGTTTTCATGTCTTTGTTTTGAAATTAACTGAATTTTGTTAAGAAGCTATGGTTGAACTTCATTCCAGCGAAAATCAGAGCTTTTTTCAAATTGAAGTTCCCCCTACCTAATACCAAAAAGCGTCACGGACAGACACAGGGATGAACGTACTGGCGCAGTCTCAAGCAGAATTGTAATAAATGCAGATGCTCCTCTGCTGGACCCATTAGATGTCGACATGAAGGATCTCTATAGTGTCTCAATCTACAGTATTTGGGCCCCGGTCTTGCAATACGGCGAGTGGCCTACTTCTAAGTTTGTGTTGGGTTAGGCGACATTAGATTAGGTTAGGATAGGTTTGGATAAGTTCATTTCAGCTAGAATAGGTTCCTAATGTAACTAATGAGCGCAGCAAGGGCTAACCTCAGGAGACACACATGCATCAATCTCAGGTAGGGTTCACCCAAAACCGGCACCGGTATTTATTACATTGCTGTAGCTCCACCGCTAATCTAAGAAATAAGTCAAATTTTCTCTGTACCCGCCTGCTTGACCAAGCGTAGACTGAGATGTCTGACAAGCAGTTGGCAAGGCACCGCAGCGACTGTTGTGTTGGCAGACCCTCTGGCCGGCGGGAGTGATGCAGCGGCGGGAGCAGCTGTGAGTCACGGAAGAGAGCAAGTGGGATATGCTGACAGCTGCAGCCGAACTCATCCTATGTTTGCATAAGAAAAAGAAGTAAAATCAATCATTATTGTCCATTGGCTCCTATGGGCGCTGTGTTCGTGATAGAGCAGTGATGCGTTGCCATTATCTTCAAAGAGATCAATAATTACTAGTGGAACCCGTGGAAGTTCAACGGTTAATTAATGCTTTCACTTACCTTAGATATGACCTGAGGCAGCGCCTGTAACTTAACTTATCTCGTCTAACCTAATGTCCGCCGCTTAACCCTCTCTACCGTTACGTAGTTCGTCTGCCTTACTCCTCGTATAACCTCTCTTAGTGTTCTGATTTCCCCTGTGAATCTCGCATTTTGTTCTGTCAGCAAGGAATTCGCATTTGGTCTCGATAAAGGCATAGAGGTACGACGGTACTCATTGCATTGTTTTCCTATGCATTTGTACACCTTTTCTTTGCTGTTTCCTACTGTTGACTGATAAGATAGTCCTTCATAATCATACACGTTTCCCCAATTTCTGTCGGAGTTTCCGATTTTTTTTTCACTGATACGGGACCCGTGGATATTGATCAGTAGTCTATAATTTTCCTGGCTTTGTTTGATGCGATAGTTTCACAGCTAGATGCAAGAGACTCGGCCAATTTCTTCCGTCACATAAACATAACCCTTTCTGATCTCAAGATGCCATTGTGTTTCTTTAGATAGTGCACATTCGCTTTAAAAAGATACTTCAGAGTCGAGATGTGCAACACTGCTCGCTCTGTGCTCCTGCACCGTATCCTAGCCACGGAGTAAAAATCTACTGGAGGGCGCACGTCTGCTAATTCCCATTCAAGCGAGCGTTCTTCTTTGCCGTAGATATTGGCAGGTGGCGTGAGGCGGAGGAGGTGCGAGGCATCAGGCTCATGTTTTTCTTCAAATGTCTTAACTGCACATACTATCCGCGTCAAGTAAATTTTATATCTTCAGTTCTTCTGAAAAAGGTAATTCATATGACACTCGGTATCTTATATACCAACCCCAGTAAATTTCCATCCAACTTGAGCGTTAATTTTTCCCCCCGGTGGGAATATTTGCTCCGAGATTGCTAGCAAATTACGCGAGTTAGCTTGTGCTCATGTGGTGCAGACTACAGTAGCGGCCGTAATGGTTCGGACACCTAAAAACTCATCAGAAAATCTTTAAATACTTGAATATTTTTTAATGCATTGAAGTGTAATTTTAGATAAGTTGAGGAACATGTGATAGCTAAATTGTGTTAGAATTTCAGCTGTCCAGGATAAATAAAACAAAAGTTACAAGCAAATGAATTGTAATAGTAAAAATTTAGTCTGGACCAAAAAGTTCGGGCAACCTTCAAAAATAATAATTAAACACATGAAATAAGGCAACAAATACGAACTACGTTATGAATTTAACTTTTTAGCATTAAGTCCTTTGTGTGGTACCCTTTACTGTCGACAACAGCTTGGCATTGTCTACCACAAGAGCTGACCAAATTGCAACAATCTTCTGGTGTTATTTTTTTTTTTTTTCATTCATCCTCCAAAATGGCCCATAGCTCATGTACATTTCGTGGATTTCTCTTCTTCAATCTTTCTCCCAATAAATTCAAAACATTTTTGCGCTGGCCAGTCCATAACAGTTACTCCTTCTTGCTCTAAAAATGACTTAACCAATCTTGCCATGTGGCAGGAAGCGTTATCTTGCATAAAAATTGGTTTATGAACTGAAGACGCTTTGAAGATCGGCACTGCATGTTTTTGTAAAACATGCGTTTCCTCTGCCTTGCAGACGAACTAAGGGACCCGTGCCACGTGCTGGGATCATACCGAAGACCATAACGCTTCCGCCGCCAAACTTTACACTTGACTTGAGGCAATTTTTGGACAATTTTTCACCAGCTGAACGACGAACATCTCTTTTTCCATGGGAGCCAAATAAACTGAACTTAGATTCATCGCTAAAGTGAACCTGAGACCAGTCTTCTTGAGTCCAAAGAACGTTTTTTGCTGCATAATTCATCCGAGCATTTCTATTCTTCTTGCTCATTAAAGGCTTGATAGCTGGAGTTCTCTGTTGCAAGTCTGCTTCTTTTACGCGGCGTGAAACTGTCTTCCTAGACACCTTGATTCCATGCGCATCGCTAGCTTCACGGGAAATCTCTGCTGCGGTTTTAAACCTACTCTTCTCTAACAATCTAGGCAATACACTATCCTCTCTTCTCGAGGTTTTGCGTGGTCTACCACTTGAAACACCAGCGGTACTTGAACCATCCTGGTCCTATTTAGTCAGTACCATCACTAACCGCACTTTTAGGTCGATTAAATTTGCTATTGTCTTTATTGAAAGTTTATCATCATGGCGCAATTTCAAGATTAACTCAGGAATAGAAGAAGGTGTGGACTCCCCGAGGCATGTTGATAGACCGGATGTTCCATCGATAATGACTGCAAGTGTGATTAACCCAATCAAAATAACTCTTTCTGTGGGAACATAGGTTTTTTCTAAAATAAAATGGAAAAATGAAGTGTTTGAATTTTTTTGTCCGGACCAAATTCTTACTATTATAATTCAATTGCTTGTAACTTTTGTCTTATTTATCCTGAACAGGTGAAATGTTAACACAATTTAGCTATGACATGTTGCTCAACTTGTGTAAAATTACACTTCAATGCATTAAATAATATTGGAGTATTTAAAGATTTCCTGATGAGTTTTTAGGTTTCCGAACCATTGGCCGCTACTGTATTTAATTCAACAATAAAACTGGCTGTCACCCAGTCAGGGCCAGGTTGACTGCCGAAGTTAGAGGCATCTAGGGACGTTTGTAAACATACTATATTTCCTTTGCTGTGCAATTTCGCGTTGTAAACTTACTATAAATCTTGTGAAGTGTGATTATATTCAGTCTTTCATATATTCACAAACGCACTGTTGCGTAACATGCAGCGAATTTTTTGACTTACTATGATATTTTGTAGATTTGTAGATTTGCTATGTTTATTCTGATATGTAATTGTATTCCATCTTTGCCCTACGAGGCATCACAATATTACGCCACCGTGCAACGTATATATCACATTGTTTTCAACATTTTTTTCTTCTTCAGTTTAATTTTCTGTTTTATTATTATTACTATTATTATTTTTTATTCCGCTCCAGAGGTAGATGCTGGCGGGGCCCTTTTCATGCCAAAAGATTGAGGGTCCTAAGTGCCGTCTCCGTTGGACATGTTGCTTGCCGCAGTTCCGACTGACGAAATTTTTTTTTTTTTCTAACGTTAGATAGGCTCTCAATACTCCCCCTCTGTTTCGGGAGGTGGGCCGCTAATTGAGGAGGCCGACCTATACCACGAGGCCTCTACCTTCTTCCGTACGTACGGAAGACCATGGAAGAGACCTTCTGCACGGGCGTAAAGTAATCGAACTGTGTAATCAGAGAGAGAATGAAAACGTTAATCAAACTCTGGCCAATCTTGTAGCATTTGCATTGTTTAGTATGTCTAGTTTTAGAATTACATTTCCTCATTTTTATCATCGAATGAAGACGTTAAACAAACTCTTTCGTCTGGCAAATTTTGTACTGTGTTAACTTTAAGCATAAAGATAAAAACACTCATGTTACGGTGTTAGCTTTAAGACTAAGAATTCAACACTCACGGTGCTTCGCCCTCCTAATATGTTGAGTACCGCATCCATACGAGAAAGCGATTTCTTTTCACCCTGCTTCTTTGCTAAAATTCTTAAGGTAACCGTGACAGACACTCTCGAGCATAGAAAAGACCTTAGTTAATTCATATCTTCTAACGTGATCTCTGCTTACTATCCTTTTCTAATGCCCCACAGGCTGTTTTACATAAATAAATCCTTGTCTATCACAAATAGGGAATTCACGGTTATGTAATGAACTAAGTTGGAAATGTGCAGCGTCTCTTTCACTGTAATATAATCCATTCTATTTTAACTCAAGTTTTTTTCAATTATTATCATCACTAGCTATTTCTTGTAATACATGTCTGTTTCCCATTTCACTCCTGAATATGGTTAGCTGGTCTATATATTCTAAATTTTCCATCGCACTTTTCTCCTCTTTTTTTAAAATTTCGGTAAACGTACCATTTTTTTAATCAGCAACTACGTGCCCTAGCTCACTTTAGGCTGCATGCTGTATTTCATACTCTCAAAAAATAAAATATTTTTCACACCACTTCTGTGTAACCCACTTTCCTCTCAACGGAAAATAATGTCAATATCATCTCCTTATTTAGATGCGGGCATTGCACTAGTAGATCATTGCAAATTTAATGCCAATTGTCTCTTATGTTAATTTTTAGTATTATTCTTATGTTAGTACTAAGCATGAACACCTCAGGATACTGTGTCCTAACCTTGTTGGACACAGTCTCCAGATGATAAATAAATGAGCTTATTATTATTATTATTATAGCCACTGCGTACGACAGCCGCTGCCAGCGTCGGAGGTTGGAGGCGCGCTCCAGTAAAATAAAATATTTTTAGAGATCCTAGCTACGCATCTGGCTTTATGAAGAATGTCATCCGTCACCAGCAAACTGAACATAATATGGCGCAAAAAAAAACTGAAAAGCAGTAGATATAATACGGTGAAAATGATCTCGTGTCTTTACTTCAGAACTGACTGAAAATATTTTCAAGAAGCAAAAAGAAGTCAGCTCAGCTTGAACTTTCTTCTAGCGAAAATCAGAGCTTCTTGCAAGTTGAGTTTTCCCCTATTTAATGCTGAAAAGCGCAACATCCAGACGTATGAACGGATGGACTGTCGGACACACGCGCAGAGCCTCAAGCAGAATAATAATATAACTGACTAGCGGGACCCGTGAAAATTCCACGGTAGAATAAAGTCTACACCTTCCAAAATGAACGAGACCACGTTCCGTAATTGCAATTTACCCGAGTTTAACCTAATACATCTGTTCTAACGTAACATACCTCTTCTAAGTTAATGCTCGTCACTTAACCCTGACGAACTTTTTCTAGTTCAATAATGTCTGTCTACCCTAACATAATAATTATATTGTCTACGCTAACGTAACCCGTGAGCTGACCCGTGGGAATTCCACGATTAGTTAACGTTATCACTTCGTATAATGTAGCAATCCAAAGCTACGCTGTTACAACTCATTTTAGCTTGACCATAGACCACACCATACATTAACTGGACTCTGGCCCCTAAGGCAAATATCGGTCCCGTAATTGGGCCTGACCGCACGATGCCGTACGCGCATTTTAAATGTTCTCCCATTACTATTTTCACTTCGTTTAGTTATTTGGCTTAATTCTTTTGCATTCAGTAATGACTGGCAAACCTGTACATACTTCTAAAACTTCTATGCGCAACAAATTCACAGAAATATTAAGGCTTGAAGTATAATTACTTAGAGCAACAGTTTATGACATTCTTTGATATTTACAGTAGAATAAAACTATTTGGCAATAGTTTGTGAAATAAACAGTCTTATTTTGTAGAACAAAAGCCTCTCAAATTCGTGATATGCTCGATTTCTAATGAAATACCAAGTAAACAGCTGATGAAAATGTTAATGTAATTTGTTTGGTATACGGGCAAGCGAGATGATCTGAGCAAACAGCAGAGCTGAATGAAGGGTGAGTCGGAGTAGCTTGCAGAGTCAATGCAGACTTAAAGTGATGAAGCCTTGGTAGCAGTGAAGTGATGAAGCACTGGATGCCATGAAGTAATCTAGCATTGAAAGCAGTGAAGTGATATAGCAATGACAGCAGTGAAGTAATATAGCATTGACGGCCGTGAAGTGATCTCAATGATGAAGCACTGGCCGCCATGAAGTGGTGTAGCATTGAGCATTGACAGCAGTGAAGTGAACAGCATTGGTAGCAGCGAAGTGATACAGCATTGGTAGCCGAGAATTGATACAGCATTGGTAGTCGTGAAGTGATGCAGCATTGGTAGCCATGAAATGATCTAGCATCTTCAACCGTGCTATGATGTAGCACTGGCAGGCGTAGAGTGATCTGGCATTGGCAACTGTGAAGTGATGTACCATGTGGCCGTCGTTAAGTGATTTAACATTGGCAGTTGTGAAGTGCTCTAATATTAGCAGCTGTGAAGTGATGTGATGTAGGCCACCATGAAGAAATTTAACTCCGGCAACCATGAAGTGATGTAACATTGCCATCTATTAAGTCATATAGAAATGTAATGGAGGCAACTATGAAGTGATGTAACATAGTCATCTATTAAATTATGTAATGTAGGCAACCATGAAGCGATGTAAAATAGTCGTCCACTAAATTATGTAATATAGGTAACCATGAAATGATTAAACATAGTAATCCATTAAATCTTGTAATATAGGCAACCATGATGAGATGTACCAGTAACATAGAGCTGCAACAAGAAGTGATATAACGCACACAACCATGACGTGATGTAGTGTAAGGATGATGTGATTCAACTTAGGCAGCCATGGCATGCTTCAACTTAAGTAACTATGAAAGTGATTCAACTAAGGCAACCATGAAGTTATGAAACACAGGCAACCATGAAGTGATGCAACATAGGCAAACATGAAGTGATGTTACGTAGACAACCGCAAAGTGGTGTAGTATTCCTAGGTAGTAATGTGAAATGACATGGTGCAACTGTAAATTATTCCAGTGATGAAGGGTTGTATCAGCTTAAAAATGATATTTTAATGTCTTTTAACGGCTGTCCAGGTATCTTTATCTCATGGTTAATTAAGCATTTTAGGTCATGGCTACTAATGTAGTTTTATTTTATTGTATTACTGTGGTTTTTACCAGATTTTTCAGTATGACTGGGATTTCTTAACCTTCCTTTCCTTGCAACTAAACGGATGAGCTCTATCGAAAGCTCTACATACATTAATTTCTGAAGTTATTGCTTAAAATATGTCGTTGAAAAAAAAACTCAATTATATGTGATATTAAAGTACATTATATGTAGTATCTACGTGCCAATTTTTACTACAAAATTTCGATATTCTTAGAAATTATGATGAATTTTCCATTATTCTTCATGTCCGAAGATATTATATATATCGCCTTCTGAAGATATATTATTGTGAATATAGATTCCCTGCTCTGCAACACATTCTTTACCTTACGATGAAGAAGTTAATCTTTGTTTGAGGTCTCTGTGATTATTAGAACTCATTTTATTAACACTTACGTAAATGAGCCTCCAGGCCCAATTGCGAGAAGCCCGATTGCAGTGTCCAGTCAATGTATATGGTGTGGTCTATGGCTTGACCTAACGCAGTACATCTAGCCTAATCTACCACGTAAATAACGCCAGTCAGAAGGTCTCGCAGTCAAAAATGACGGCAGTAATTTTGGGATTAAGCTTTTATTGTTCCGTTTCCTCGTCTAGGTTTTACTGTAAAATAGGTCTCATCCCTGCACGCCTGATCTTCAATTAATGAAACGCAAGTTGTACAGCAATGAGCTTTGCAAGAGTAAAATATCTCCTCCCCCCTCCTGCAAGAGCGCGAATGTCAGCTTTGAATTGGGCAAACGTTGAGCAGCACTGAGAAAATATAGTTCAGTCAAAAGAAATCACCGGAAATACTCAGTGTTACCGTAAACTGGATACCATCCGATAGTTCAACTTCAAGCGTCGAAATTTGGCTGCAATGTAATTTCAATACAAAAAAGCGTCAGCTCAGCGTGAAATTAAAATTGCTTCTAAGAGATTCAGACCAAGAAAGCAAAACTGAAACTGATTACGCTCAAGAGGAGCGAAAACTCCAATCAAGACTAAGTCTCTCGAACTGCTAAGAAGAAAGTCATCTAAAATATATGCGACATATGTAGCTTATACCCGATAGGATCAAAAACTCTATCAAAGATATTGCTTTAGACGAATCCCATCTAACAAAACATGAGAACGTTTCTCCGTACACATCCGATGACGCTGCTCTGGATGCAACCGAAACCGGTTACAGGTCAATTCGGACCCCTGGACAACTCAGACCCCCCAACTCAGACCCTCCCAACTCAGACCCCCCAACTCAGACCCCACCGACTCA
>LQNS02278096.1:28143597-28153640 GCA_001587735.2 Parhyale hawaiensis | reverse complement strand
GAGTTGGCCGGGGTCTGAGTTGGGTGGGTCTGAGTCGGTGGGGTCTGAGTTGGGGGGTCTGAGTTGGGAGGGTCTGAGTTGGGGGGTCTGAGTTGTCCAGGGGTCCGAATTGACCTGTAACCGCTGAAACCTGTTCAAATTCCACAGTATAGAAGCTATTTTCTTTAGTGATATCTCAGACCCGTATCTTCTTAATTGCCCCTATCTAATGCTGAATTAACCTGTGCAAATTCAACAGAGAAGAAAAATTGTTCTTCAATTATGATGCCCTCGGAACCGTATCAGGCATACTATGGTCGAAAAATGTCCCAAGTCAGGCAGTGAACCTTCTACGTAAGACCTCCAAAAAGAAGAAGCAGCTAAAATGTTTAACTTGAGTTCTCCTGTTCTCCTGCGTCGTATCCTAACTACATATCTGGCTGGCCCTGTTAAGAACGTCAGGCGCCACAAGCAAAGTGAACATGATATTTTATGGAAGAAATGAAAAGCAGTACGGTATATAAGATACGAGTGACACAGTCTCCATAACTTTGCTTTGAAAGTGAGCGACATTTTTTTCAAGAATCTCTAAAGAAGACAGCTAAGGTTGAACTTCATTCCAAAGAAAATCATAACTTCTTACAAGCTGAATTTCCCACTATAATATATTGAAAAGCGTAACATGCAGACACTTAGACGGACGGATGGAGGGACGGATAGAGCCTCAAGCAGAATTATAATATAGATTGGTTCCTATGGGCGTGGTGCTGATGTTAGAACAGCGATTCTTAGCCTTTTTCTCGCTGGAATTAAAGAGTAAATTAATATTACCAGTGGCTTTTGTGGGTGGTACGCGCAAGTTAGAGCAGCGCTTCATTACCTATCATCTCGTTTGCATTTCTTTCGAATTACTAACAAATTCGCGCAGCTTTCAGCTTTCTCGTGGAGTGCTGGAAATGTCCGGTTGCAACAGTAGCATCAACTCAGCCGCTGTCCCCGCATGGGAGGGGAGGGGGATGTTTGGTTTGGGCCCCAAAGACTAAATTCTGAGCTTTGGATATAGGTACCATTTGTATCGGGTTCTAGGTGTTCATTGCTTGCGATTGAGGTCGTAGTCTAAAATTCAATCCTGGATCTGAAGCGGGGATTCTAAAGAAATGGATCGAAATTCTGGCTAATATATATATAAAGCTAATCGGATAACATTATCTAGCTCACCGTGGATTAAAAGAACATGATTCAGCGCTAATAAGTTACTAGCTTAATGTTCTGTACAGACAGAATCTGATATCGTACATCTACAGTATAGCGCAGTGGCTTGCAAACTCTTTGAAGTTCGAACAACATTTTAAATCCCAGAAATAGTTCCGTACAGCTGCATTACAAACACCGAACTCCGAAAAATAAGTTAAAACTGAGTAAAAATGCTATTTAAATACTAAACACTCAATACCTTTCTCCTTTTTTTGCAAAACAGAAAAGGCTAATTATTAAAATTATTGATGAGGGGTATATATACCGTACGTTTCGACCAGGCGTACTTGTTTAGATCATCGCTCATGGCGCGGCATTCAACTTAGCACCCATACTCTCTCTGCTCCCATTTATTTCCTATATTCATGTCACTCATGTGCTCCCATTCATCACCTGGGCCAAGGAGGTTATGTTTTCGTCGAGTTTGTTTCTCTGTCTGTCTGCTATTCGGTCTGCCACCAACATAACTCAAAAAGTTTTGGAAGGGTTTTGACGAAATTTACAGATATGGTTAGGTATGTTAAAAGGAACAGATGATTAACTTTTGATGAAAATCCGTCAATCCGTTTGTTTTTTTTATTTGTTTGTTTGTCTGCCTCATTTTCTCAATGCCATAACTCAAAAAGTTATCGACGGAATTTTATGAAATTTACATGAGTTGTTATGTATATTACGAAGCTTGAATGACCAAATTTTTGAAATTATTCGTTTGTTCGTCACTATTTTTAATTTTTTTGCATGCTTTTTAGCACAATAACTTAAAAAATTATGAATACATCTTCATGAAACTTGTAGGAGTTGTTAGTAATGCTACAAGACATGCAAGACTCATGTTTGTCATGATGTTTGTTTGCAGCATAACTCAAAAAGTTATGAATGGATCTTCAAGAAAATTGCATAAACTGTTGTTACTATCAAAACGCACAAATGATTGCTGTAAATTTTGGAGTTGATACAAAAAATCATGGTTTCTAAGCCAATTTGAACTTTTTGTTACCGTTGCCTCACTTTGCGGAGGTATGCACTCTCAGCGTGCTCTAGTTTTCCATAATATGTATTTGACTCACTATGTTCCGTTCATTTTCTATGTGCATTTTACTCATTGTGTTCCCGTTTATTTTTCATAGCCGTATCAATCACTGTAGCTACTCCAAGTTTTAATCTTCGTACATTTAACTTACTGAACTTATTGATTATCTTTCTGCCTTCCAAAATTCACGATTGCGTCATGCAGTTACATCACCCAATGAAAGGTCGCCGACTAACAGAGTAGCTCGACAGAACGATGACTAACGCCATCATATCTATTATTACACCTCTACCGGTCTAATATCAAGATAAGAAATGTCAAGCCGCGAGATGATCTAACCCTAATTATGATAAACTAGTGTATCCGTACACTGCAAAGTACGAGTATGACGGCAAAGGATTTGATTCAACGCTTCTTTTTCTTCTTCTAGCACCCTCGTGCTACTGATTTTACTAAATGTAAAGGAAGAGTCAACTTCACTGCAATACCTACTGGGAATCCCACACGCTCTGGTTTGTCCTGCAAAAATACCTAGGCCAACTGGCCACAGAGGAGCGTGCGTCTCGGTCAGAAATTATCGTTGGTTTTTAACTGCGCCCATCGATATTATAGGCGATTATCATCGCGTGACCGATCAAAAGGAGTTTTGGTGGAAAGACGTTTGTTACGTCCCAAAAGCCGCATCTTGCATACAACGATCGTCCCGTCGCCTAAAAATTGTACATAATAATAGGCATTCATCTTCGTTTTGCCTCCTATATTAAGTATCAATTTCCTGTTGGTGTTCTTAGGGGCACATACACCGCTTGACATCAAAGTAGGAACTCGCAGGCAATGTCATTTTTTTATTCTGAGCATAATCACAATAATTTATATATTACTGATTCAGAATTTGCCTGACTATCTAATAATAGTAATTATTACTTGATTTTGAAACTAATAAAATGACATATAAAATTTATGCTCCTTACAGTTTTGTTTTACCTGAATATTAGTCTATATTCCTTTTATTGCAAACATGTGATTCAACATAATTCGGGCATTTACTTAATCTTAACAAAAGATAAACTAACATGCATGATATTTAGGTTATAGCGATAAATGCGGCTGCAGAATCATTAAATTTGCAGTAGTATTATTTCTTGCAAATTGATTTGTCAGCGAAGCTTAACTTGTGCCTATCTTAATAAATAACTTTTCTAACGTAATAATATGCATATTTGTGATAAGCCTAGCACACGAGTATAGAGATGTCATGTTTCATATTTTGTACATATATACAAAATATTATACCGGTTTATATGGTAGGTTAAGTAATATATACCAACAACTAGCTGGAACCTGTGGTAATTCCAGAAATAAAGGCACAGTACTTATGTAATATCTCAGATCCGTATCATGCATACAAAGTGTGAAAATATGTTCCAAGTCAGATAGCACATTTTCTATTTATGACCAGTGAGCAGAAACAGCTTAAAAATAAAGTTTGCTTCGTGTTGTTCCTTCTCGAGAAAGTATCCAGGGTACCCAAATTTTCTCATATGAAATGCTGATATGGCGTGTGGAAATTACACTGACTAAGGGTGCTGGCACACCAAAAGCAGTTCAGCGAGAAGCTGCCAGGCAGGCAGTTTTTGAGAAGCACCTACTGTATTGGAGCGCGCACACCGAGCAGGCCGCTGCCGCTGTTCGGTGTGAGCGCCCCAATGCATTCCGTGCTTCTCAAAAATTGTCAGCCTGCCAGCTTCTCGCTGAACTGCTTTTGGAGTGCCTGAGCCCTATAGCAGTGTCCCTCAATTATGATGCAGTCGAGCCCGAACCACGAAGTATGAAAAATGTTCCAAGTCAGGCAGTGAATCTTCTACTAAAGACCTCCGAACTGTGGTAGTTTAAATTTAAGTTCCATTCTTTCTTCTATTGATGACTCTCTAGGTTTTATATGGGATACCCTCATTTTCCCATATCTCGTACTAATGAAAGCGTCACGTTCGTACTAAGTAACAGAGGAAGAAGTATAATTATATTATCGACGGAAAAATCCGTGCATTAGTTAAAAATTATAATAATCTTCATTTAGCATTCATAGAAACATTACAAGAACTCATTGAAACTTCACTTGGTGCACCAATGAAGGTGTCTTATTTCAAGGGTACAAGCAAACAAAGGACATAACGCAATGGTCATACATTTTATGCACAATGCGCAACTTAAACATCACTAAGGCAGGTGGCCTAGTAGTAGCAGAAGTGGTAGCGAGGTGAACTTCAGAGTTGAGCAGGCGTAGGCACGCTGTGGAGCAAGGGTTCGAAACCCCACGCCTGGCGTTCAAGCTTGTTTTTGCCGTGTGTGCAGGTCAAATTTCCGACAATGCGTGCCGACGAAGTTCGGCGAAGTGCGGAGCCGTGATATAGACGAGAAAAGCGGACATATCCCGATAAAACCGAGCCTATAATTATTAGAGATTTTTGTCTTTTGGCCGATTAATGGTGGTGATAATTACCGATGATGCCGACGGTGATGTCTGACGTGTGTACGACTGTAGTCATCCGCCATCAATAGTCGTTGATGGCGGATTGTCCGCCACCAACGGAAGGTTGTTAGGCAACGACCCGCGCCCTCTTTGCCTTCCCTGTTTTTGGGAAAGGTAGACGTGCCCCACAGCAGCGGTGCATACCTGTTAGCGCCGCAAATCTCGCCTGCCTGCATGGCTTGGTATTCGAACTCGCAGCGTTCAATAACTAGGCTGCTGCTGCTGCTCTGAGAAGAATGGTCCTTGCCTGCTTGTGGTCGACTGTACCGAATTACAACTTGCCACAGCGTTGCCATCCTTTTCCGTTTGTTGCTGAAACTAGGACCGAATGTTACTACAAATATCTCGAATACTACAGTATCTTCTCATCATGTAGGGCGTTTACCCAGACCAAAGCCAATAATTTATCACTCCCTATTGCACATCCACTCCGTTTTACAGCCATTCTACATCTGTATAGTACCGAGCTTGGTGTAAGTAGACCGTTTGAGAGTTGGAAACAGGTCGTCTTAGAGGAGCAATGTCCACCTTTTGAGCTATACGGCAAGTACAGCAAAACAAGGCTCCGCGGAAACTGCTCAGTACCACCTGCCACAGCTGCGCGGTACTCCAAAGGAGTAAAATTGGTACACTGTTTTTGCTGTCCCTGTTCCGCTGCTTGCGGCGTCTTCGTCTGTTAACTGCCGCGTGCCTACTTGAAGATGCCATCAATATTGAACTGCCACGGAAGCACCGTGGAGTTTAGCTTGGACTTTCGCCTGGAAACTTATCGCCCAGTTTGCAACTGACGCACGTAGCTCGAATAACATTCGTATATCTTTCCATTATTCCGTACGGCTGTTCATTCGATACTCAACATTTTGTTTTTCATATCATCCATATTGAGTGACTTATTAACTAGAGCTATGTATGCAGGCTGTATGCTTAAAAAAAATTCACCAAGTCTTATGACTGCTATTCTACGTCATTAAACTGAACGTATTTTAGGATGTATTGTTTTGGCATACCATGTCAATAAGAAAGGGTTGTGTTCTATAGTTAACTTTTTTCCTGAAATTTTCGTGAAAATTATGACTCTGACTCTACTGTCCTATCAAGGAGCTGATAGCTGCATAATTCATAAATGACAGCGCCATAATCCTAACGCGTTAAGCCACTTTTACCAAGTCATTCTATGACGTACGTTAGTATCGACACGGTCGTCAGTCGGCGGTGCTATTCGATATATTTAGTGCACTGTAGGGATATCCAGAACTGGGCAAATGCGGCCGCGTGGATAAAAAGAACTGACCTTCGGCCTTTTTTTCTGCAATTGTGGCTGTCCCGCTACTGCCAAATTGAAAATTTGTGATGTTTTCAAGTCGGGACATGGCAGTAACTAGGCGAACGGGACGCAAAGAGTAGAAATAACAGTACCATCTGGACACGATTGGAGTAACGCAGCTGCAGTTGGTGGTAATGAGTTGTTTGTATATCCTTTTTTCATGGTAGTTCTCAATAGTTCAAATAACGAACGTGGCGAAATTTAAACGATCTTTTCCTACCCAGAAACGGCTTATTTGCACCTATTGTGGCTCTCGTATGGCTCTAAATCAGCGTCGATGGGTAATAGGTTGATATCGTAATCACCTCTAATGCCGATGCAGCTGACGTATGGATAAGTGATGAACTAACTTTTTGTCCCTCATGGGAATATATTGCTCATAGAGGGCCGGAGTGTGAGTCTCTGCTGCTCACTGGGAATGAGACTGGAGTTCAGTCAATAGCCCGATATCAAATCGAATCATAAACCGTACAATACGCTAATTCCATATGCGTACCGTAGGCTTTGTCTAGCTCAAATATGAAAACTTTATAAAGCAGATATTTCTATTTGTCTTTGATCATTGTCAGGCAGCGCCGCAGCGGTGTGTTCCCGCTCGCAAAGCTTGATTCCGCTGCGTGGCTCGTGCAATGCAGTGGGTCATTGCTGAGTGTTGGCATGCATTCCATTTAAGTTGCCCCTTCGATTGAAATTTTTTACTCGATTGGGCTGAAACTTGGTGGATATATGTACAATCAAAAATAAAATCGATTTTTCTCAGTAACATTTTTCCATTTTCTTCTTCATTTTCTATTTATCTCCGTATTTTCATGGGTTATTCATGTATACCATAAATATTTACTGTGGGCTGAAATTTGGTATATACATGTATATATGTATTCATAAGTATACATTTCTATATATATATATATATACAGTTGTATTGAGGCAATGCAAGTTAATTTCATATTCTTCAGAATGTGTCAAAATTTGAAGACAATTGGTAAAAAAATATATTAGTTATAAGCTGTTACCACTTTCGAGCATATTTTAGATAAATAATGTCATCGTTTTAACTAAGCGTAACAACATCATAATAATGTATTGAAATGTATTTTTTTACTTTATTTTTCCAGTAAACTTGAGAATCTATTAAAACAAACGGTTTGGGCGGGGTGCAACAACCATAATGCAGTTTATTTATATGACTACATTTGAAGTTAGTTTCTTGCCTTCCTGAAAAGTCCCACTTCTTTAGAGTAAAATTCTACTTAGTCTGTCAATTGTTATGCTAGGAAAACAGCAAAGACTTTTTAGGAAGCTTAAATCCTTAACCAAATCACTAAGTGCTTGTTTTGTTTTATTTTGGAAACGAGTTTTCATTACAAAGCAAAAGAATGTGAAAAAACGTGCAATTTTCATTATTTTCATTTACATAAATCACAAACATCAATTTTAGAAATCCTGGGCAAAAAATAAAAAAGCGGAGTCTTACGTCTGTAGAGAAGCCTTCGGAGTATTCAATAAGAAATGTTTCAGACTTACAACTCTAACACTGAAAAAGTAGATAGAATTTAAAAAACATGAAAATACAAGAATTTACCCTTAAAAGCAACAATAAAAAAATGATAGAGAAAACGGAAAAATGTCCACGACACAAATCGATTCCATTTTTATTTTAACATATATGGTGTAAATTTCTGCACAATCGAACTGCAAATAAAAAATGGTCAATAGGTGGGTAGGTTCCCTTAAGGAACGTCGCACTTGTTCACTTGTAATGATGTTCTTGAGCTGGGACATCAGTAAATTTTCTATGAAATGCATTCAGGAAAAGAGCTTGCTTTGCGTCACCTCATCAGATATATAATTTCCAAAGGACTAGGTACATCGTCGGAAAGCCGCTGATGCAGTCTTGCACATGAACTGGTGAGGATTAATGGACTGAATACGGCGTAAACCGTCTTCCAAGAATCCTTCCACTGAAGCCTTAACGCACCGACTACGGCACTGACAGCTCCCTCGAACTCTCCAGGGTCTGTCATAGTCTGGTACGTGTGACTGAGAAAGGATCACTACGCTAGTTCAGGCAGATAGCCGCTACGGCCAGCCACTAGAGGCCGCATAGCATACGCCTGAAGGCCCGCGAGTGATATCAGGGAACGTCTGCAGAAGCAGCCCTCTGCCACGGCCAGTCACTGTAGGCCGGCCAGCACAACCTGGACGGCCTGCGAGAGCTATTAGGGACCATCTGCACAATCGAACCCCTGATAATCACCATTTCGATGTTTCTGCGCCCCTATATGCATGGTCTTGTTTGCAGTTTGTGAATTTTAATACGTAATTAAAAACTACCATCAATAGCCGTACTTCTTGTTATCGATAGCATTGAAATTTTCACACAGCGTCTAATTATAGTCAGTGTAGTATGAACATATTTCATAAGCTGTCGTCATGGACCACCTGCACTGTCGTAGGGATCAAATTTTCATTGACTTAACTGAAGTCCACAAGCTTGTCTCATGAAAGATGGCCAGCTAAATTAGCTTCCCAGTCCAGCGGCACCAGTGGTTGCAGAACGATCGAAACTCGATTTAAAACAAAGGTTTAGAAAAAACTTAAATTGTTGAAGTAGGGGCTTAAATTATTGAAGTTTGGGTCATGCACAACATAAAGGATAGCGAGCCACTACTTGACTGGTGCAGATTTTCAACATCACGACTCGTTAGGAAGGTGATTCCAGGGCCGGCACGTGTGACCTGCACATGTAGGCAGCAGCAGGGTGTAAGGTAACATCTACCTACGTCTGGGATTATGAGTACTTCTAGGACTTTATCTACCTCTGGGATTATTGCAAATCACCTGGGGCAACTCATTAGCTCTCACCAGAAATTGATCGAAGGGGGTGAATACGGATAACACAAGGAGTGCAAATCACCTCAGAAGATGGAAATAACTAGTTGACTACACCGACAAAGAAAAGGTTCGTGGTTTGCGACTCAAAACAGTGGTGCTCACTAGTCGCTTAGCCCCAGTCAGTATCCATCCTGCAAAACAGACTGACAGCGACACGGCTGCCAGCGGAGTTAAAGTTTAAACACAGGCTTGAGCAAGTAAGGACCCACTTCATGGTCCAACAAACAAACTCCACTTCACCTTGAACAAAACTTAAACACTATAATTACAAATGAGCATATTGTTTTTGTCTATCAAGGTGTCTCATTTACACTTTATGATGGTCAGTGTCTCTTCCTATAATAATTCACGGTAATATGTTTGGTGAATGCCTTATGCAACTATTCAATGATGCTTCAGATGGAGCTGAAATTACGACTGCCATTGCGTATCGTTAAGCAACCCACTATTTTGTCTTAATTTCGGCTGCTGACCTGAAATCATAATAATAAATTTAATATGAATCAGTAGTTGAATCAATAAAAAGAACGTTGGAAAATTACATTTGTTGCATGCAGTGGCGCTGTTAGTGCTACAATTAATCTGAAAGCTCATTGCATTTGCTGCGGTTTTTTATTTGATGCGTATGTTTACTAATCTCATCTATTTTTTATACTGCTAGTGCCTCAGAGGGGCCGAAACGGAGGATTTGTCCGTGCCCCTTGTGCTCTCTCCATTTGTTCAATATCCTTTCTAATTTGCTACAGAAACGGTTCGAGATGCCATCTCTCCCAAACATTAACAAATCGATTCTGGGCAGGTATGAATATTGGATGCAGTTTGCAAAGTAAGAACGAGCTTCTTGAACTGCAACAGCGAGGTCATTAAGCTGACAGTAGCTAAAACTTTTCTGTATGCAGGCGGTGTCCGCACTTGTAATATATACATAAGTAATGAAGTACATTGATTTCTGCTACTCATCGATGAGTACGTATGACCGCCCCAAGGCATCAATGAAGATACAAATTCTACGTAGTGCTTTTAATACCTAA
>LQNS02278096.1:28093332-28106744 GCA_001587735.2 Parhyale hawaiensis | reverse complement strand
GTTTGTTTGTTTGTTTGTTTGTTTGTTTGTTTGTTTGTTTGTTTGTTTGTTTGTTTGTTTGTTTGTTTGTTTGTTTGTTTGTTTGTTTGTTTGTTTGTTTGTTTGTTTGTTTGTTTGATTTGATTTGTTCAGATTGTGGCCGAGAGCTTGTGTTGCTAAGTCAGGGGTATTTGATCTCCACAGTTGTAACTTGCACTTTTTCACCGTCACCTTAAACAAAACTTAAACACTGTAATTGCAAATGTGCATGTTGTTTTTGTCTATCATATCTCATTTGCACGTTATGATGGTCAGTATCACTACCTATAATTCACATTAATATGTTTGATGAATGCCTTTTGCAACCATTCAATGATGCTTCAGACGGAGCTGAAATTACCAGACTGCCATTGTGTATCGTTTAAGCAACCCAATATTAAGCCTTAATTTCGGCTGCAGACCTGAAATCATAATAATAAATTTAATATGATTCAGTAGTTGAATCAATAAAAAGAATGTTGGAAATTTACATTTTTTGCATGCAGTGGCGCTGTTAGTGCTACAATTAATATACTGAAAGCTCATTGCATTTGCTGCGGTTTTTTATTTGATGCGTATGACTTATACTAATCTCATCTATTTTTATACTGCTAGTGCCTCAGAGGGACCGAACTGGAGGATTTGTCCGTGCCCTTTCTGCTCCCTCCATTTATTCAATATCCTTTCTAATTTGCTACAGAAACGGTTCGAGACGCCATCTCTCCCAAACATTAACAAATCGATGCTGGGCAGGTATGAATATTGGATGCAATTGCAAAGTAAGAACGAGCTTCTTGAACTGCAACAGCGAGGCCATTAAGCGAACAGTTGCTAAAACTTCTCTGTATGCAGGCGGTGTCCGCACTTGTAATATATACATAAGTAATGAAGTACATTGATTTCTGCTACTCATCGATGAGTACGTATGACCGCCCCAAGGCATCAATGAAGATACAAATTCTACGTAGTGCTNCTGTATGCAGGCGGTGTCCGCACTTGTAATATATACATAAGTAATGAAGTACATTGATTTCTGCTACTCATCGATGAGTACGTATGACCGCCCCAAGGCATCAATGAAGATACAAATTCTACGTAGTGCTTTTAATACCTAACCTACAATACTCTTAATATAAGCATTTGTGATAGCATAAACCACACCACACCATGATGTGGTCTTTGATGATAGCAATTAACAAAACTGAACTATTCTAATAGTACTTTCAAATTTTTCCAGTTAAATAAACCATATTTTTCAGCTTTCCAACTTACGTTAACTTATTCATTAACGTTACAGGTCAGCGAACATAGATCTTAAATAAAAATAGAAGCCCTCTTCGGAAGAATTATAGTTATTATTAAATACTCCCCTGAATTAAATTGCTCGATCTTGAAAAAGTTGTATCACAACAATATTTATTATTGTCTTTGAAGGATAATCGAAACAATACTGCGTCCATGTGGCATCTATATTTTTTTCATTTCTAACACAAAAAAAAAACGGAATTAATTAATATTGACCGTAATGGTTTAGTAGTTGTACGATGTTCAGCTAATAAAAGCATAAGCAGAATGGATTATGAACGAAAGGAATGAAAATCCAAAACTGAGGAGAGAGACTGAGCTTCTCTAACTGCTACGAAGAAGTTTAGCTAAAGGATGGGCTATGTGATAATATAGCCGATGTCCTACGGGATCTAAAACTCTGTCAAAGATACCGCCTTTTATCTACCATGCTCAGAAGAAGAAGCATCATCGTCATATGGAAAAGAACCGAGCTATTTAGCGAAGCGAAACAAGATTTAGAAAATGGAGTACTTCCACTTATAATATTAACCATATATTTCAGAAGCTATATTTGTCACAGTTACTCACGGGACTGAAACTGTATGGTATCTTGACTTGCTCTTTAGTAGATGAATTTTTTCCTATTTAAATCTTCAACAGCGTGACGGAGAGACGGACCAAAATTGGAGCAAGCAAGCGACCAACAACTGTGTTTTATTATATAGTGGATTATTATTATTAAAAGTTTACGCTCGCGCCACCACGGACAGGTATTTAGTACAAACCAAATGAAGCATTTTGCGACACCTGAAAGCCCGAAACGCTGCGAAGGAAAAATCCATCAGAAAGCCATTAACAGCTGACTCAAGCGCCGATGCCGACAATAAATTCCAAACTTTAACAGACCAGGGCACGAAGCACCGACTGAACTGACGAGTTCTGCATCTAACACTCTCCAAACAGAAAGAGTGCGAGTCAACCACAGCACGTGTAGTCCTCCTACTAAAGACCTTGAAGACAGGGACAGAAGAATACAGTACAACCAATGTCTCTCATTGTTGTAAACCTTATGAAACATACAGAGTCCGGCCATCTCTCTCCTATGGGACAGATTCACCTGATCATTCTCAGCGCACAGCCTGCTGGCTGAACTAACAAGTCGGTCCAGCAGACGCAAGTGACTGTCAGCAGCTGAAGCCCAGACCGGTAAGCAATACTCCAACACAGGCAGCAATAAAGCATAGGAGCATCTTCAGACAACCTCACTGTCACTAAACACAGGATTCACGCTTGCCAGGCGGAAGGAGCGTGTTCGTATATCACTCTTTTCTGCACCGAATATTAAATTCAAAATTTAAATCATACGATCTGCCTTTTTGAGGCAAAATGTGTATCATCAATATTTTCATGCGTATTTACGTTGCTAATGTTCCATTATTTTGATGAATTTCTCCAAGTTAACAATACCACACCACTGGAAGCCAGTTCTTGCATCTACGTATAGCAGTACAGTGCGGTGTGCAGTAATGGCGTACACCCGGATTGGGTCTTAATTATTTATTATCCCCTATAACAAAGTTATGGTTTTGCCGTTTTTTTTCTGTTAGCCTGTCAACAACGTAACACCAAGTGCTCAGAAGGATCTTCATGAAATTTTTATGAACTGCTAGGAGTGTCACGAGCAACAGAGGACTGAATTTTAGAAATGACCCGTCCGTCTGCGTGCCCCTTTGTCTGTCTGCTGTCTTTTACCAAAATAACCTAAAAAGGTAGGGATGAATCTTCACGAAATTTACATGAACAGTTTACATGAACAGTGGGAAACATTCGAGTAAATTTCAGTGATGGTCCGTTTGTCAGTCTGTCTGCATTCTGTCTCGGGCCACTTCGCTGATTGGCATAAGTGTGCTCTCTCGGAGTGCAGTTGTAGTTTGTTTTTGCCTTCAATGATGACGATACCTGCGTCTTCATTTGTATACACCTCATTGCTGCTCTTTCTTGCTACACACTTTTATCTACCAGCAATAGAATTCAACCCTTTGCGTTTGAATCACAGTTCAGTGATGCGGATCATACGCCAAGCATTGCCCGCCAGGTCCTACTGTTGGCCATAACACAATATTTGCATTATGAAACCCATATTTCTTTATAGTATGTTAACTGGATATATCTCAGAGTTCTACCTGGTTAATTTTATTCACTGGCCTTGTCACTCAAAATATTCTTCTCAGAGCAAATCGTTAGTCCAAAACAAATTTTCACAAATATAGAGCATTGATTAGTTGTTTTCCGAGGCCATTTTCGCAGGGAAGCAGCTGAGGTAGGAGGGAAAATGATTTTGTTTCCCACATGCATGGGCACAAACATACGTACGCTCAAAAACTTACATTCAGAACATCGTACTCGTATAATCATAGTCCAATATATAATTGACGCCCCAAGTACTGCTGCGCTCGAAGAGAAAAGTTCATGTGGTCCCCTGCTCAAGCTCAGTCTTTGCATGTCCGGTACTTGAAAGTCCAGAGGGTGCAACGCAAGCATTTATTTGCCTTCTCGTGTGTCCGGCTCCGCGTACAACCTCTCACAAGCTTTAGTTTAATTCATTCAATATTTGAATTTTTCGTTGATGGGACCCTCACAGCTCTGGAATTAATGGGCTCGTTCACGCACATCGAAACTGGCTCGAAAGAACAGGGAACATCGAGGATCTTAACGCATATAGCTATGTCGGTTCATAGTTCAATTACGCTAATGAAATTGAAACTTGTGTTGACTCATCTGTGCATCAGCTGTTATTCGTAATTAATTCAGGGCTCGAATTAAATTTGAGTAACGATGTACCTACTGTTACCCGTACACCGATCGATACTTCCTGTTGATGGATACTGTGTAAGCATCGAGTCAACTAGAGCGTGGGAAGGCATTGTGCGTAGTGACAAATGTTCTCATGTCACTCCGGAATTCTATCACTCCACCATGACTTCCTTTCCCAAGCAAATTCAGTGTTTGTTAAAACGACAGCACTTCATTTCTCCAAGCTGCTTTTCTTGATCGATGTGCATAGGACTTTATTGATAGATGTGTCATTCTTGCTGCTGATAAAAGACATGAGCTCTGATAACGTCGATCCATTCAAGCGCCTCATTCAGTCGTTGTGTTTATAAGACCGTGACAACGACGAGGCTCTCAGTTGCGTGCTTGCCCTGACCAAGGCATTGTGGCTACAACTAAGTTGTGAAGATAAACTGGTTGTTCTGTGTCAGTGTTTGCTCCTGCCATCCACAAAAAAGTGCCTACACGAGAAGAAACTGAGAAAGTCTGTTGTAAATAGCAGCTAATTTTCGTTGAGACTAGGGCGTAAATAGAAAGCTTGTCCTAGAAATTGAAAAACCTTTGCTTCAATGGGGAATTTTAGATTCCTCGTTGGCTTTTTGAAGGCCACATGCGTTCTGGTAATTCTATCCCTTTCCACTCAAGTCAAAGATACCAATGCTTTACCAATTCAGGACAAGAAACTTGTGTGTTACCTCGGCTCGTGGAGTAACTACAGACCGGGCAATGGAAAATTTGTAATAGAGGATATTGATCCATTATTGTGTACTCATGCAGTTTATGCGTTCGCCACCATGAATGAGACTACTTTCATGATGGAATCCTTTGATCCATACCTGGACCTTGACTTGGATGCCTATTCTAGATTTGTGGCTTTAAAGGAAACCAATCCAGAGCTGACAGTCCTTCTTGCTATCGGTGGTTGGTCTGACGGATCAGAAAAATATTCCAACATGGCAGCCTTTGAAGAAAGTAGGAAGATTTTTGTAGAATCAGCTGCAGCCTTTGTAAAACTGTACAACTTTGATGGTCTGGATCTGGATTGGGAATATCCTGCAAATCGCGGTGGCCAACCTGAAGACAAAGAAAATTTCGCACTGCTCGTTGCAGAACTGCGAGAGCGGTTCGACAAGGACGGCCTGCTTTTGACTTCAGCCATTGGACTTGGTCTTGATGTGCTTGAGAGCGCGTACGATTTCGACTCGCTTTGCCAAAACTTGGACTTCTTCAACCTGATGGCGTATGATTTCCATGGTCCTTGGGAGAACGTTACAGGGCACCATACCAGCATGTACGCGCATCCTGCCCTGGGGGCGGAAGGTTACGGCTTGGTAAGGATTTTTCTTTTCGACTACGCCATACGAGCTCAGTAACTTTCCAGATTCGACAAGCAATGGCCTGCGGATAAAATTTCATGAGAAATGAATAAGATCCAACTTGTTTTCCGTTATTGTCTAAAACTAGTATGTTATGTAGCTCCTTTCTGTTAAGTGAAAAGATTAATGCAACATGCAACGTACTGAAGCAAAAATTAAACTACCGTTCTGCTTGTTCCCTTGTTCTCTAACAATGAAAGTTATTATGACAATAAATTAATTAGAAGATGGGAAAACTGTAAGCAACCTACTGTAATGCACCAAAAGTTGCAATGTCAGATACTCATATTATACATTGTTATATCATGTTATTTTCCATAGGTTAGATGTGATTCCAATTCTTGAAAGAATTAAAAGTAGCTAGCAATATATGCTGCAGTGAGAAATGTAATGCCAGATATAACTGTAGTTGTATCGCCATATATGTAGTTCAATTACTCCTACAGTACTCTTAGTTTATTGCTAGCGTAACATTAGCTATGTGCACTGTACGATCCTCAAAACTTTGAAATTGGTTCGTTGACATCGAAACTGGCTCGAAACGGCCGGCGACATCTAGGATCTTCCCACAGGCTGTCCCTCATCGTAGCTCCAGCTATTATTTTTGTTAGCCTGAAAGATACTTTTATGGGTACGAAAAATCGCGAATTTGAAATGAGAGCAAATATTAAATTCTCAAAAAAACGTGTGTAAAAGTTATGCTGGATTATTGATGGCTTGCAGAGAGTTTGTGGAGATGCAGCTTTTCATAAAAAATACAGAAAAGAAAAGATAAATTGATTTGGAGAGTGGAGGATGTCGGAGATTACCCAACAATGGGGAGATCATCAACCTCACATGAATGAAGAAACAGTGGCTCAGGTTCAGCGATTGCTGGAAAAAGACCGTCGGATTTCAGGGTAGAAGCTCCAGCACTCTGAGAGCTCATACGCCCGCCAAGCTAGGCAAAGTTAACGAAACATTCAAATTAGTAATAAAACTATAATTTTCTCTTGATCTGCACCAAAACCGGGCCGTACGTACGTGTGTGCCTGCTGACAGCAATAACAGATATTGTAATTTTCTTGAAGATCCGTCCGAAGGTTTTTGAGTTAGTTTCTGAAATGCATTTTGACGAACCTCGAATATACAAACGGACGAACCGATCATCACCAAAATTCGGTCATTTGTGTCTTTCAACATTGTAAACAAATTTCATAAAAATTAGTTCAAAACTTTTTGAGTTGTCTTGCTGAGAAACATTCTGACAAATATCAGTCAAACACACAAACAGACTAACCGATCATCTCCAAAATTTAATTATCTGAATCTTTTAACATTTCTAACAATCCTTGTAAATTTCCTAATGATCCGTGCATAATTTTACGAGTTAAATTGCTAAAAACAGTAAAATCAACCTTTGAGACAAGCAAATGAATATACAGATCATCCACAAAATCTGGTCATTTATTCTCGTGATATAGGTACTTATTTATTCATGTAAATTTCATAAAACTCTCTCCATAATAACTCCGTGAGTTATGGCACTAAGAAAAACGAGGCAGCAGACAAACAAACGTTTGAACGGATCTTTACCAGAAGGTAATCATCTGTAACTGCTAACATACCTAAAAATCCCTGTAAATTTCATATAAAGATCCTCCCATCATTTTCTAACTTATCTTGGTGATAGACAAACTGGGCGAAAACTTAACCTTTTTGACGAAGGTAATAATAGCAGAGGAGATTGGGATTTCAAAAGGATCAACATTATCCATTTTACATCAAATTGTTGCTCTCACGAATCTCACTGCTTCTTGGATGTCCAATATCTAGCGTGCTAATCGGCTTAGTTATAAAAAAAAAGGTTGGTGAAACTAGTAATTCTTTTATTCTTTTACTTTCGAAAGATGGACCCTCCGACGAGGGCCCAAGCGCCGTTGGTCGGCTGATTGTAGAACTTTGAGCTAGGAACCCTGAATTTATTCTTTTTCTACTAGGCTACATGGAGAAGTAACTCGTGTAACGACGAGACAGAGGCCCAGTAAAGCTGAACTCATTTGCTCTTACAATATAACTGATGCAAATGTGTTCCTCAGATCGAGGCGCTGGAAAACTTGGAGTCCCTTGGGGGGTGTCTGGACAAGATGGTGCTGGGCATGGGCATGTACGGCAAAACGTTCACCTTATCCGACCCACAACAAACTGGCATCGGGTCACCGGCCACTGGCCCAGGGGCTGCTGGAGCGTTTACACAAGAAGAGGTTAGTTGGAAACTATCATATGATATTATCATATATTTTTAAATTAAATTGTTGTGCTGTCGTTACTTCACTCTTACTTCCAGATGCTGTCGTATATTTCAATGGAGGTAAAATTCTTAATTCTTTTGATTTTAATTCAAGAAAGATTCATTCAAAATTTGACACCGTGCGTCTCCAAATTTCTTAAAATTGGAAGTATGATATTTCGTGCATGTTTACATTAAATTCCATGAATATATATAATATATTTCTTTCACAGATATTACCAATTGATACAGAAAATGTTAAGTACGTGAAGTTTTAAACGTAGGCGCTTCTAACACATTAGGTAGCAATTTGCTATAGTTATCTCTAAAACATTTTCTAGCTTATACAGCTACAGGTAATGAACGAGAACTAAGATAAAGATCATAATACTGGACATTACTTTTCATTTATAAAACAACACTCGCCTGCTGTTCAGTAAGCAGTTAGTACCGGTAAACAATTTAAAACCAAGCATGAGGGCTTAAGTTTTCAGACCGAATGAGGGTTTCCTAGTCGGACAGCGACGTGCGCCGGACCGTCACAGCGTTGCTTATCTACATGAGAAATAGATTAGATTTACTTTACTATACATTGCGGTCATCAGTCTTACCGGCTACAAAGCTATGCAATGTGCAGCTAACTGGGGAAATAATTTGTTGTAAAACTTCTCTTAGATGTGAATTAAATAAATAACTTTTGCATAAGCACCGTATATGTGGTGTCAGCCCCATTAGCTCATGAGCAGCGTTCGTTGTTCAGTCTCATTTGCCGGGGCCACAATCTAAAATCGCAGGAACTACGTGAGGCGAGGATGCGCAGCTCGCATGTTGTTCATGCTACCGTATCTATGCTACCGAGTGGAAATATATTTCAGGATGACGAGTGGGCGTCTATTCCTCGCTTCCAGTTGTTCGTACGACTGCTTCGGCATAATAAACGTTAGTGGTTTCAACCAAAGGCTCCTTATTAATTCATGCCTTTGAACTCATGGGACTGGGTGTCTGGAGAGGTTAATATATCAAGATGAGCTAAGCCCTAGAGGCTTAGGTTGTTTCAAACTTCAGACAGCAGCGTAGGTTTCGCAACTTTGAATCGTGTTCCAGGTATTGATTATAAAAGCAACCCGATTGCTACTGAGACTACTGAGAAGTAAATACGTTAACGCCTGAAACTCAGCTCAGTGGGAATGAAATCAACGCACCTGTGTGGAGCTGAGAACTAGTCAAATCTGCTTGGGTTAGCTACCTTTACTCGATTAGCTACCTTTACTCGATTAACTACCTTTGCTCAATTAGCTACCTTTACTCGATTAGCTACTGTGCCGGAGGTTCTTAAAAACCATAATCCGGGAGTCGAAGTTTATTGACTCGTTGTAGTCACGGCAAATAAAAAAATGTAGAGCGAATATCAACTCAAACCTAAAGAAAAATAAAGCAAAATTTTTAATCAGAGAGTAAAGGCTAAGGGGGAGCAGCCTGAATGAGCAACTGCAAGGAACGTGGCACAAATAGGTAACAATTTTCCACCGTGTGTAGCTAAGGTATATCATAAGACTGCCCTTGTTTTCATTGAAAGGGATATAACAGCATCACATTAAATTTTAGAAGTCCAAGTCTCCGTTTCCAGAACAAAGGCGACATCACAGAGGAAGAAAGAGGAGACCCACTTAAGCACGTGGAAACCGCGCTCCTACGCAGGGCTAACGGAAAGGGAGAAGAAGACGCTGGAAGAAAGAACAGTAGGAGCGAGAGACGGGAACAAAGCAAGGATTGTACAAAGACCGACGTCCCGAAAGCCTAGCTGAGGGATGGTAGTAGTACTTAGTTTTTGGCCTCGCTAAGCAAGCACCACGATCTCTTAAGAAAAGAAAGGGACGCATAGTATGTCGACAGTCACGGGGAAAACCACGCTCGAAGGCGCTGCCACACCGGACCAACGGGCATGGGAATAGTAAGTAGGGCATGAACAGACGAAGGTAATATCAGGAGTACAAAATCGGAAGGAAGCAAATGGGGCACGAAAGCCAAAGTCCCGAAGGCCCAGCTAACGGCTAACCTAACCATGTGGCCTCAGCAAAAAGACAAACAAGGCGGTTGGGAAATAAATGGTGAGCTACGAACAAGATATCGACAGAAACAAAGGCTGAGACGGTAGGTGATAACATAGGATCGTCAAGCTAAATGCATAGATTAAACACAGATATTTAATCACAAGTATAAGCACGCAATACAGAAGCACGGCCAACGAAGGGTAGAAGTAACCTGAAGTTGCCTACGTAGCCGAAAACTTGCCAAATTGTTTGGGCAGTTAGGTCTTGGCCAATAGCACAATTACATGTCAATAGTTAATATGGAATCTCTCTAGAATAGAAAATGCAACATTGTAGTAAAAAAGGAAATTTATTTCACCATAGTAATTGGTAAACAGAGTAGGAATAAACCCATCGCAGCCTAGCCCTTGCCCCGACAGCGGATGTCCCGACAACGATATAACGTTTCATGAATCTATATTCCCACGAGAAAAATATTCCAGAACTAGGTTGCCTAGCCCGATACTAAGGGACAAACGCGTAATCTAATCTTCTAAGCCACTATCCTAACTAATCCATTAACCTCCACCGGCCAAGTGACTTTAAATGATCGCTTCCATAATGATCTTTCTGGAAAGTTTCGCAGCTGCTGGTTTCAAGTGTCACTAGATGCAGAGTATACATGAAATTCTAAGCGTGAAAAACAAATTAAAGAAAACTAACTAATAAAGATCTGTCAATTGAATACCATAATTAAAGCTAACAAAGGCTATCCAATCCCTAGAGTAAGTCGAAGGCCGCTCGCATGCGGGCGCTACTTTCGCAACGTCTCAGTAAATCTAGCATCTGAACCTATCAACTTCGTTTAATGAAATACTTGTCTCAGTTGCATAATGTCACGATTTATTGAACCATTTATTTTCACATTAGACATAACTTCTAAGAAGTCGAACGGACAGCGCGCAACCACCACCTCCAGCAGCAAGAACAAAAAGAATAGGGGGCCGAGGTGATGGACACAAAAGCGGCTTGCTTTAAAAAAAACATCTATAAGAACCGGACGCTACAAAATTTAGATATAACGAAAAAAGCTTCGTAATCAACACAGCTACCTTTACTCGATTAGCTACCTTTACTCGAGTTTGACATGTCTGTCGATGACGACTATGTTTGACTCACTGAATGACGCTACCTAAGCCATATTCAGCCACAAAAACTGAGTGTAATGAGCTAACATTTCTAAACCCCTTTTATTTGTGCACAAGGCATGCTCTTTTTCTTATTCTCACCTTGCTGCTGTAATGAATGAGTTGCCCACGTACTGCGTAGCGTTTATAAATACATATCTTCGAACTTTAATTATGTTTGTTTGATCGTTTAGATTAGCTCCCCGTTCATAAGCATAGGGCAATATGTTCCCCCTCTCTAGCTCGAGCGACAATATATATTCAGATGCTGGTGGTAAACTTACATGTTTACGATTCGCTAAAATATTGTTGTTTTCTTACTAGACTAGGAAGAAGGTAACTCTGACGAAGTAGCGAATTCACCTGTGTTATATTAATGCGATTATTTACAGAAAAGTCAATTGTTTCTTGTACGCACTAAAAGCGTGATGTATTCTTCCTCTTTTCTAGATTAACGAATCACACTAGCTTTATTGACTGATCTTAAATTCAATCTTGAGCTTTCGATCTCTCACTTAAATATATAGTATCGAATATAGGGCGCTGGTCGCAAGCCAATTGCGCTGAAGACGTCCGATTACCCAAAGTGGCCAATGATAGGCCTAGAGTTGAAGTTCTTCGACAGTTTACGCTGATGACGTTAAATTGCGTAGAAGCAGGAAGATGCATGAAAGATAATTTTAACCCCTACTCACGTACGGTAATTTTTGCTTTGTTTTTCGAGAAGTTATACGTTTTCAGTGTTGATGCCGCTCCTCTGTAAATGTATTGAAAACATGCATGGACTGCTGCCAAAGCAGCGAACTGCAAGTCTCTTCTCCAGAGTAAGATTCCCTTTGTTTTCCTCAGGGCACACTCGGATACAACGAAATCTGCTTACTATCTGGTTACCAGCAAGACATTGACAACTATACGATGGCTCCATGGGCGTACAGTGGTGACCAATGGATCTGCTATGATAATGTGGAATCAATCAAGCTAAAAGTATGTTTGTAATGTCTAGTCTAAGCCTCTGTTGTGCAGTAAGCATATTGAAAACGTTCCTCTCTGAAACCTACCCTCACATAAACTTCAAATTTTTACACAAAAACACACTTCCCTTAGGGTCCTACTTTAAATTTAAAAACAAACCTCCCACACCACCTCTGTCAAGTGTTATCTACCGTTTCAGATACAGAGGATGCAATGCCTCGTACATCGGTAGCACTGGATAACATTTCAAAGCCCGCATTGATTAACATTTAGGTTTATCCAGTCGAACCGGTTTAGCACTTGCAAACCCCTCACATTCGTTTCCTCGCTTACACGCTAAGCAAAACAACCATTTCATCAGTACGAATAACTTCTCAATCATAGACGCTTCTAATCCAATCAAGCTCACAACATTAGGGTCCCTCTACATCCACAGAACAAGACTCAGCCTTAACATTATGAGCTCAGCTGTATCGCTTCACACAATCCACAATTAGTTCAACAATAGCCGACTGTACACCAGCTGACATCTAGACCCTCCACGTAGCTCTCTTCATTCGCTTTTTAGACTTCCCCCGTCCACACCTAAGCTCCCCTCTAAGAAATAAAGGAAAATTTTATTTCTAGGTTGTAGATTTTCATTTTTCTTCTTCTCTGTTACTGATGATGGGATTTTTTTTTTTTTGTTATCTCGAAGCGTTAAATTTTATACTTTGTCATCTTTACATTTATTATTAGCTAATACTTACATTATGAAACAAATATCTGATGTGATTAGTGAACTCTTGCATAACAATAGTGTACGAGAGTGTACATACAGTATGTGTAGGTAATTAATCCATGCTTTCAGAATGTTAGGAAAAGTTCATCCAAGACTATTCTTTACCCTGCAGAGTGAACTGGCCTTAGAAAAAGGAATGCTTGGGGGCATGATCTGGTCCATAGAAACTGACGACTTTAGGGGAAACTGTGGCCAAGGGAAGTATCCGTTATTGACTCAAATCAACAACATCATCAGACCTGCCACCACAACTACTGCACCTCCAACTACCTCTGCCCCACCTACTTCCCCAGCTCAGACTGCATCTCCTCAAGAAACACCAAGCGTCGTTACAGGCTCCACGACTTCACCAGCAACAACCTCTGCGCCTCTTCCATCAGAGAGAAAAGTCGTCTGCTATCTTGGTACTTGGAGCTACTATAGACCCGATGATGGAAAATTTACAATTGAGGACATTGATCCCTGCTTGTGTACTCATGCAATTTATGCCTTCGCAATCATCAATGAAAACACTTTTGAGATGGAAGCATACGATTCTTACTTGGACCTTGACCTCAATGGCTACTCAAGATTTGTGGCATTGAAAGAAACTAACCCAGAGCTGAAAGTCCTCCTTGCTGTCGGTGGCTGGTCAGACGGATCTGAAAAATACTCCGACAT
>LQNS02278096.1:28066502-28083676 GCA_001587735.2 Parhyale hawaiensis | reverse complement strand
CGTCGGCCATTGGACTTGGTGCGGACGTACTGCAGACCGCCTACGACTTTTCTGCACTGTGCCAAAATTTGGACTTCATCAACATGATGGCGTACGATTTCCACGGGTCCTGGGAGACCGTCACTGGCCATCACACCAGCATGCATGCACACCCTAACTTGGGGGACTTGGGCTATGGCTTGGTAAGTAAAGAAATAACTCAATATGGACATGCTAATTACTTACGCGTGCACCAACATTCAACTTTGGTAAACGGAAAGGTTGCGGATAAGTAGCAGTACTTAGGTACCAGCATGTGATGCCATGCTTTGGAAGTAACGGAGTATTGCTTACTAATGTATAGTCATAGCATAATGCCGAGGCTACATTAGACATTCACACTGACAACTTGATGCTTGGATAAGCAGTGTACACATCACTTATGCTACCGCATTTTTGTTATAGATTTCAACTGTGTTGAAACGACACGCTAGCTTCACATCCGAGTAACCAGCTGGACGTACAAATGCTTATGTGGCCAAGGCATAAGAAACATAACAAATGACTGAAAAATCTGTTTTCAACCTGAATGCTGCGCTTACTACTCAAGTGTTAATACACGTAGGACGTTTGAGTGTTTACTGTCGTACACATAATGCGTTGGTTCGAGACTGTTTTCTGAAAGCACCTTCTTGCGCTTGGCACGCTTAGTCAGCATGGGTGCCCGGATGCTACTGCTGGGTACTGACCCTAGCCAGAATTGGAGATGGTTGGAGGTCGCAGGTCGATACAATTAATAAGTCCAAGCCTTCCGTCGCTGCGCCATAGGTATTGACGATCTTTACTTGGCTGGATCAAGTGCAATGCTCTGGCGCCAAGTGACATCTATCTGCAGTACGAGCCAATACTTAAGGGTTTTCAGTTTTAATGTACGGTCAATGAGCCTTTACCTTTACAAGGACGGGTGTGGCTCTGAGTGCTTGAGGAGGGGGGCCGACCCCAAACTCCTGGTGGGGGGAGTAATGGTCCATGCTCCCAACCACTGTATTCTCTCCTATACTACTGTATATGAATTCGGTGAGGTGACGGAACTGTGTTCTAATAGTGGGTCCATTCACTGGACTTTTGTGCTCAGTAGCTGTTTCTTTTAAACTTTTGCAGTGGCAAAAATGCGCTGTAATGTAATAAAATACATCGAAGAATCCCTCTTTCCGTGGAATCTAACTCGTCAAGCGTTTTAAGAGCGGCGAGCAGCTTACAGAACAATATAGTTGGCTCACCATAGCTCCGAGTTTTCGTAGCGAATATTTGAAGCGTAATATTAGAGTCCGATATTACTTTAGCAATGACAGTGGTGAGGAAAGACACTATAGACTGTTTAGGAATTGTAGCTATGATGTTCATGTGCTATGAATTTACTTTAATACAGACGGAGGCACTGGAGAATGTGTTAGCTCTTGGTGGCTGCCCCAACAAGTTGGTGCTGGGCATGGGCATGTACGGCAAAACCTTCACCTTATCCGACCCTGAGCAAACAGGCATTGGATCACCCGCCAGTGGGGGTGGAACTGCTGGACCCTACACTGGGGAAGCTGTGAGTATGCATTGATGTCTCTCATTGGGGGTGGAACTGCTGGACCCTACACTAGGGAAGAAGTGAGTATCCTTCGGGGTCTCTGGTTACTTTAGTTATGTGTTCATCACGCAGATAGAAGATACCAGAATGACAATTTTCTTGATTTTGCCCAAAATCTTTAATGTGAAGCCTCCCACGTTCGACAACGAGTAAACAAAGTTGTTCAAGCGAGCCCCTGAAAATCTACGGGTACTTTTGAGATAAGTTATCGACTTATTTATTCAAGTTCCGCAAGCTCTTGACCTCCAGAATAATAAGTTACTCTCTCAGCTTCTTCTTTATGAGTGCAAGACATGCAAACACAAAAATTCCAAAATTTGATGCGAGGATAAAAATGGCTAGTTTTCACAAAAGGAAGCTGAACACAATGCAGAACAGTCCTCAAAGGGTCGCTTTGCGGATGATCTTGTTTGTTTTTTTGCTGGCAATGAAAGAACATAGTCGTTGCTGTCTGTGCCTCCTGGATCACTCAGCGTAGAAGAGAAAAAGAAAGGGCATTAGTAGCTGCGATGTCGCAGCAGGCAACAGACTTGTTTAAATATAATTGCGCATTCTTCTTCGAATTTACTCCAGTGGTATGGTTGAAGATCCAGCTGTTCATCTCCAAGCTCCAAGACCTGATTGTCCAATCAGGAACATGCACATTACGGATGATCCTGAAATATTGTCAACAGACGTTATTTTGATACAAGCAAAATGGGTTGAAAAAATATTCACGTAGCCCCTTAGATATTTATTTCCTATCAAGTATAATAATGAGAATTGCCACGAAATCATGTTACGGTCTTTAATGCTCGAACGTAGTTCTTGCTGTATATTATATTATTCTCTATTGTACTACAGGGAATGCTGGGCTACAATGAAATATGTCTGCTTACTGACTACGAGCAAGACATTGACAACTACACCATGGCTCCGTGGGCATACAAAGGTGACCAGTGGATCGGCTACGATGATATCCAGTCCATTAAATTCAAGGTTTGTGCATTAAATTTAAAACTTAATAATAGGCAAAATATTGACGAGTTAAATCGTGTTTGTTTAAAGCGTAACTCGTTTTATTCCTCTTTAATAGCATAAACTTTTCTTTCAGGATATCCTGTGAAGGAGTACCGGATTATTTAGCTGAAATCCGTGTTGAAGATAAAGCTTTGTTAGTGACACTGAAGTGTCCGCTAAAGTCTTTTAGATCAGTCAAAATGACGGGCAAGCGAAAACTTCACTGAATGGGAAAGAAAACTACTTAGTATTTGAACGAAATTCATATACTACAAAAAAATATATTTTTTCTACATGTTATAGTGCACGCCATCCTGAACTTTTACTAGTGTGATTTTAGTACACAATTTGTAATTGTTATTGCAGAGTGAATGGGCACTGCAAAACGGTCTCCTCGGTGGCATGATCTGGTCCATAGAAACTGACGACTTTAGGGGAAACTGTGACCAAGGGAAGTATCCGTTATTGACTCAAATCAACAACATCATCAGACCTGCCGCCACAACTACTTTACCTCCAACTACCACTGCCCCACCTACCTCCCCAGCTCAGACTGCATCTCCTCAAGAAACACCAAGCGTCGTTACAGATCCCACGACTTCACCAGCAACGACCTCTGCGCCTCTTCCATCAGAGAGAAAAGTCGTCTGCTATCTTGGTACTTGGAGCTACTATAGACCCGATGATGGAAAATTTACAATTGAGGACATTGATCCCTCCATGTGTACTCATGCAATTTATACCTTCGCTATCATAAATGAAAACACTTTTGAGATGGAAGCATACGATTCTTATTTGGACCTTGACCTCAATGGCTACTCAAGATTTGTGGCATTGAAAGAAACGAACCCAGAGCTGAAAGTCCTCCTTGCTGTCGGTGGCTGGTCAGACGGATCTGAAAAATACTCCGACATGGCGTTAACGAAAGAAAATCGTGCCGCATTTATTCAGTCTGCTGTGAGCTTTGTGAAACAATACAAGTTTGATGGCCTGGACTTGGACTGGGAGTATCCGGCAAATCGTGGAGGCAGGCCCGAAGATAAGGAAAATTTCGCCCTTCTGGTAGCAGAGCTTAGGACGGTAAGTACCACTGTAACATAACCTATTTACCAATCAGTAGGAAGTCAATATCTTTCGAAAATTTTGGAGCATCAAAATTTGTGCTTTTTCAATTTATCGTTTCAAATATGAGTGTACGTTGCCAACTGCTAGCATTGTCAAATAGAATACTCTTTCCTTATACAAATTATTATACAATAGTAAAATAAGTGAATCAGTTACCAACTTAGGAATATTCTTTTACACTACGCTTGCAAGTTAACACTTCGGTTAATAAGAAACTGTTTCATTGCAGGAATTTGACCAGAATGATCTCCTCCTAACCTCGGCCATTGGACTTGGTGCGGACGTACTGCAGACCGCCTACGACTTTTCTGCACTGTGCCAAAATTTGGACTTCATCAACATGATGGCCTACGATTTCCACGGGTCCTGGGAGACCGTCACTGGTCATCACACCAGCATGCATGCACACCCTAATTTGGGGGCCGCTGGGTATGGCTTGGTGAGTTTCCGTCAAGAAAATACATATGCGTGTAGAAATAGCTTAATTTTCTTCAACTACCATACTCTGGGCTCCGCTTCGGTATGGGCACTGATAGGTAAGAATTACATAGGGATGCACAAGCATACTCACCTAGTTCAGAGCACAGCGTAATATATCTTCGGTGGCATGGCCATGAAGAAACATACATACACATATTTATATATTTGTGGATGGATAGTGCTTATATATCATATCGTATTTATCAAGCACATAGCTGTTGTTACAAGGCTTCTTGCTGTATCGTACGCGGTAAAGAACTGCTCACGATGTATATTATTATATTGATAACTCATCACACTCTCTAACTCTAGCATTTTCTTTGTTTTCTAATATGTGCCGTTATAATTATATATCACGTTTAACAATAAAGAAGCAGCGTCTTTATCACGACACTTAGGCTTATATTTTATACTTACTTGATTGTTTTACATGCTCATAGAATATAATTTTTACTATTCAAATTCAAAAACATCTATTTCTCCCCGTAGGAGGGTATTCATACAATAGTTCTAGTACAAAACATGTGCAGTACACTAGTGTAAAACAATAAACAATGAGTCTCACACGCTAGGTTAAGACTTGACTGTACAATTCTACTTCACAACCTACTGTTCGTACAATAAAAATGAGAAAGAAAATATATTTCTCCCCGTAATATTTTTTATACGATAATTTTATTTTTATTAAAATGTATTCACGTCACTCGTTTACTTTACGAGCTAAATACACAAGCTTTTGTAGGCTGGCTACTAAAAATGCTCACTGTAGTTCTCAAACGAAGACATTAGGTGCACTTTTACCACACCATACTGACAGTGTTATTCGGAGAATCTCATGGTATGTGGAAAATAAGCGCTGAATACATCCACCAACAACTGTGTAAAATTTTTTTGAAGACAAGATGTTTGATATCATTGAAAATTCGCTCAAAACAGACGGAAGCCCTGGAGAATGTGTTAGCTCTTGGTGGCTGCCCCAACAAGTTGGTGCTGGGCATGGGCATGTATGGCAAAACCTTCACCTTATCCGACCCTGAGCAAGCAGACATTGGATCACCCGCCAGTGGAGCTGGAGCCGCTGGACCCTACACTGGGGAAGCTGTGAGTTAACTTTGGGATTTGTCCGTAGAACAATAACATTTAATGATATAGCAATCTTTGATTTTCCCTCCTTTCAGTACTTTGGACGAGGTTTTCTATAGTATTGCGTTGTTTCGAGAATTTAAAACTGTCCCTGGACCAAAAAAACTTGCTAAGCGGTTAACCAAACTAGCTTTTGAAATTCGGTCATTTAGTTCTAAGTATCCATGCAGTCTTATCCGGTTATTTATTTGTGTGTCAGATGAAGCAATAGAAGCTCGATTAAGTGTCAGCTTGAAAAAAGTAATTATAAAGATAAATGAACTTTAACCGGATTTCTAAGGCCCTTTGGTCTTTTTAGAATAGAGGCTAGCAGAACTTTTTTACCATGAACAGGAAAAATAAAAGAATGACGAGCGCCGGCCGTATAACCATTCCGTTCAGAGCTTCAGTACACCTGCAGGTGTGCGTTGTGTTACAACGGCTCTGTATACTTGCGAGCCGGAACCGATCCGCTGGCCGTACACTGATGACCCCTAGTTATACAATTGAAGCCAATGACGACCGTTTTATCATGTTTTAAATAGTGCTATCCTTTGGAAAATTAGCCCTTTACTGAACTAGGACTTTAAAGCTGGAGATATTTGAGAAATTCACTTATTACCTCAGCCAAGGAGGTTATGTTTTCGTCGTGTTTGTTTGTGTGTCTGGTTGTTACCAAGATAACTCAAAAAGTTATGAACCGTTTTTTACGAAATTTGCAGAGATTGTTGGGTATGTTAGGAGGAATAAATGATTACCTTTTGGAGAAGATCCGTACATCTGTTTGTTGTTTGTTTGTTTGTTTGTCTGCCTCTTTTCTCTCTCAATGCCATAACTCAAAAAGTCATAGACCGATTTTTATGAAATTCACATGAGTTGTTAGGTATAGGTATAACGAAAAGTAAATGACCATATTTTGATAATGATCCGTTTGTTCGTTCATCACTGTATTTAATATTATGCTTGTTAGCACAATAACTAAAAAAAATGAATGGATCTCTCTCAAACTTATAGGGGTTGTTAGTAATATTAGAAGACATAGGTGATCAAATTTTGGTACAGATCGGTTCGTTTGTTTGTACGTTTGACTCATGTTTGTCATAACGTTTGTTAGCAGTATAACTAAAAAAGTTATGTCCGGATCTTCAAGAAAATTGCACAAGCTGTTATTACTATCAAAAAAGCACAAATGATTATATTTTGGAGTTGATACAAAGAAACATTGTTTCAGAGTCAATTTGAATTTTTTGCTACCAATGTCTGGCTTAGCGGAGGTATGCGCTCTCAGAGTGCTCTAGTTTAGCATGTTTTCTGTCTTCCGCAAACTTACCATTTCGTTCTTATGGAGGGCAACTTGAGTGAGTGCACTACCTTATACAAATGGCTTTATTGTTGTAATGCCATGCATTTTATGTAGAAGTTATAGTAATCTTCTTTAGCAGAGCTATGCATGATAACGCGATCTGTCTGTATGGAGTTTTATTCTCTTAAGAAAATCTAGGAAATATCTTCGGTTAGCTCATTAAAAGCTACCCTATGTCATTTCTACGTGAACCCAAGTATAGTTTCGACGTAGTAGGGTTAAGAAGCTATACCTCAATAGGCCTACCTGTAATTATTTCTCAACAGTTCGAGTATGAAGTTAGAATGTATCCCATGGTTAACAATGTTGCATGGTCCCAATGTTCTAAAGAAAAATTCTAATTTCTAAGGCAACAGGATATGCAGCTGAATTGATTTTCTAACTACATCTTTGACTGCTACAAAATTATATTGAAAGGCAGCTGAGTGCGTACCGTACACTAAGTGCTGCTACATGGTCTGGTTATCGTTATGAATCTTACAACGTGAAATTTGAACTAATTTCCTAAGCTAGATTAATGTACTAGTCCTGTTGGGCTTTTCTAGAGCTGCGTCGTTGCTTAAAGTCTTGATCTAACTTGATACTCAGTGGTGGCCTGGTTTGGCTGGTGAGTCAAAATCCCAATTTTGTTTCCTAGTCCAGTTCGGCTATCTTTCTGCATACAGATCATATGGCCCAGTTCCGAATTTGGCAAACGGTTAGGTTCATATTACGTACGGTATAGTGCAACAGCTGTTGATGCCCGTGCTTGCGACACGTCTTTCCCCTAGATCCCACTCATTTTCGCGTCGGCGGCCGCCCTATAGCCTTTGGCTTTTGTATCACAGTGAACCACGCTCCCGTGATAGAAAAGACAAGTTCTATTTGGGCCGCCTCCGTTACGAAAGTGGGTGGAATCAAGGGAGAGACGTGTCGCAAGCACGGGCATCAGCAGCTGTTGCACTATATGCAATATAAGCCTAACTTTTCTTATATTTGGGAACTAAATATTTGCAGAGCACAAGCTTCCGGTAATAGACAAATTACTACAGGTCACTGTGGCTATGGGAATGCAGCGAGGAACAACTACTTTCTTCGATATTTTTAAAGGAACTATTTCTGAGTATTCTTTAATTTTTTTATTAGATGCTTTTAAATAACATTTTTTTTCACAAAGGATGCTCGATAACGATATTTTTTTAGTATATTGGATGTTTTTCGATAAAGAGTTATAATTTGATAGCTACAGTTAATGCTAGTGTGCAACAAACTTTGTTTAAATTTATCCAAAGCATGTTACCCTACAAAAAATATTCTAGATTTCGTACAGAGCACAGTGTTCTTCAGCAACTTCAAGTTTGTTCGGGTGTTGCTTGCCGTCAATAGAATTCTCAATTGTATAGGGCAATGCTGGTCTCCTGTTAAGTTTTCAATTTATTGAAGGTTAAGCTGGTTATCAAAACTCATTTTCTCGGTAGAGTGGGTGCTTGTTTACAAAGATTTTACTATTTGCACCGGAAATACTCGTTTACCATGAAATATTTACATGTGAGCAGGGAATGCTGGGCTACAATGAGATTTGTCTGCTTACTGACTACGAGCAAGACATCGATAACTACACCATGGCTCCGTGGGCATACAAAGGTGATCAGTGGATCGGCTACGATGATATCAAGTCCATTAAATTCAAGGTATGTGCATACTTTTGAACCTTACAGTCAAGTAAGACATATTGAATGCTGATGAAGCATTGAATTTTTAACAGATTTACCTTTTCTTGGCGTAGTTGGATTTATTTCTGCAATGATAAGATTGGTATCTTCACTTTCTGAGCGTATTTGTCAATAATGATATCTTACGGTGTTTCTGAACCCACGGGAATATCATGGGGTATTCAATTCCGCCTTTTGAATCGAAATAAGTTAACCTGCATAGCCTGCCGTAGTAGCTGCAGACTAGAGATGCTGATTTGAAGGACACTAAAAATCGCAAGATCGAATACCAGCTCTAATAAGCCTTTTCTTGTGTCGCCTAACGTGTTTACTCAGCAATTGATGTCTGCGCAGCTTCTGCGAAGGTATGGACCTTTGCCAGAAATGGGAAGTGTGGGGGCACAGGTCACTGCATAAGAGCCTTCCGTCGATGGCGCCATATCTCTTCACGATTTTTGATCGACTGCAACCGTACACTCCTTTGGAGTCGAATCGCCTACATCTGCAGTACGAACCACTGCGTGTGAATTTCCCATTACGGGTGCTGCCAAGTTGTCTTTAGGTTTACCTTTACTTATCCTCAACTTCGACCGTATTTGTTACATTCAGAACTTTTGGGAGCGTTTCAGACGCTAATCGCAAGTCGGCTGCACTGGAGAGGACTAAAAACTGGGTTTTGCGCCGTAGAAATGAATTAATTGAATAAATTTCCATATAGAAGTGATACTGAACTTATACGATACTGCAGTTGTAAAATTACCTACCGAATTTATCATGAAGAGTACTGCAAGTACACACTACCTACAAAGCGCGCAGTTCATCAGAATATCTGCTTTCACTAGGACACTTAATTCCAAATCACTCTTTATACGTAGTCAAAACACACTCGATCACGAGCACTAAGTCCAAGGGGTAAGAAACTTTGGAGACAATTATCATTTACTATCGACGCAAGCGGCTATGTTGCTGAAGAATTCATTGCAGATTCTCCTCTGAACCGTAAGCGGACAGACCAAAATCAGGCATACCGTAGGTATGCAGCGGTATGGGGTTAATTGTTTATTACATCATGAACTGGTTACCTGTGCCCCAAGGCTGGGTGCAGCCCTATCACACCTATTACTTAATCTTAACCTGCCCTGCCCTACATTTCTTTTGTGATGTGAAAGCATTTTGGTTCAACGCCCGACCACAGTTTTCAAAAGCTTAGGCAAAATTTAAAAAAAAACTAATAATGCTCTACATTCAGCCATCACCTGCGGCACATTAGCTGAAAGGCCTAGAACTACATAATAAACATTTGTCAGAATTTATAGCTCGGCGGTCCTGCTGAGAGCCAGATTACAGTAAATCATTGTCATTATAACTGGAAGAGCAGCGTGACCTCTGACCGTACGATGCCCAGAACAAATGGGGTGACACATTGATCGGGATCACAGGCTGTAGGGCATCCAGATGGGTCTGAAGAGCGAGAAGAGCTTGCCATGGGAACTTGCTGCCATAAGGTCCCACAAGTTCTATTATAGCTACTCTAGTAGAATAACTGCTCATTAAGGTATGTATCATTTTTATCCTTCAAGTAACAATTCGTAAGGGATTTTTTCCCCAATGCTTATTGTCCCTTTTTATCCGCAGAGCGAGTGGGCTCTGCAAAACGGTCTTCTCGGTGGGATGATTTGGTCCATCGAAACTGACGACTTTAGGGACAACTGTGGACAAGGCAAGTACCCTCTGCTGAGTCAGATTAACGACGTCATAAAATCTACCGCAACCGCGACACCGTCAGTACTTACTACTAGCCAGACGTCTTCTGAGGAACCCACTACAACATCCTCACCTTCTTCCACTACGACATCTTCGCCTACGTCTGCAACTACGGTTTCTTCCACCGTATCAGATACCTCCACCGTAAGCTCTACGTCTGGATCAGAAACTACTGCGTCTACTTCTACGTCTGAAACAACAGCATCTTCATCGTCTACCGCACCTACGTCCACTGTTGAGGTCACCACGTCTTCCAGCTCGACTGCCTCATCTACCACACCTACTACAACCACTCCAGTGCCGACAACTTCCCGTAGTACTACAACACCGGTCATCCCGACAACTGTCACTATCCCAACAACAGAAGGTGCCGGAACCGTAGTGATGTCCAGCTTTGTAACACTTATTATCTGTCAGTTTTTGCTGAAATTGTTTCCCGTGCTGAGATAGTAGCTTTAAATCAATATTTTTATATCTTTTATTGAAACAACAGCAGAGTTTTGGACCGCTAATTTGTATCCGGCACTCTTCTATGAGCTTATAGAAACAATTGCAAGGTTTGGATATAGCTTTTCTGTATCAATTACACCAATTAAACTTTATGATAACAGATAGTTGACTAAATGACATCGAGCACTCACAAAGAAGGCTCTAGTTATAGATCATAATACGAGCACATATATCACCACCCAAGGATAATGATATGGAACTGGAAGCGGCTTTGCGATTCAGTGTGAGATGAATGAGAAAAAAATAGAAGTAAATTATCCAACCGTTGCTGGTTTCAGAAGCAGAAAATTTGAACTTAGGTAACGAGCTTGGTCAGTTCCAAAACCCAAAATCTTTTTGGAATTTTTGTTCTGTTATCTGAATAGAATATAGCTATACTTGTTTTTTATGTGAAGCTACGTACCATGAATGTTGAAGTTTTCGGTACTCGTGGAAACATCCTGTGTATATATATATATATATATATATATATATATATATATATAGAGAGAGAGAGAGAGAGAGCTATTACCTGTATAGTGTTTGTTGTGAAAGTAATTTATCACTTAATGCTCAGCCTCAAGTGGCTCTGAACTGTATAAGATTTTTCCTCTTGAGCCTTTTTTCTGCATTAGCCAGTTGCTGTTGTTAGTTATAGCGTAGATTTATGTACTTTTTGAACAAAAGGTGGAGGTTTTCCCCGGTGGAAAATAGTGAGATCGACTCTTTAATACAGCTTTTAATCGTAACGAAGGCAGTCACATTTTGCGCCTTCGATCTGCTCACTATGATCAAGAAAATCTAATTCGTTTAGCTTTAAATCGTCCGGTCTTTGAGTCCTGAACGCTAGCTTCTCGTTATTAGTTTGCGACTAATCCCCAAAATCCAATCGACATTTGTAAATCCAACGCTAAAGGGTAAAATTCCAGACAAGTCTTATGCTGTGCGTGTTAACTTGGTACCTTGATCCGAGTAAGAAATTCTAGCACGCTCTAATATGAGACCCATTTCATTTACTTAACTGCCTTGTGACCAGACCAAAGCCCTAAGATTACTATGGTAGGGCAAAAGTTAACATTTGTACTCATGTCAGGCGTCAGCATATAGTTTAAACAGCTCTCTGTTCTATTGATATCATGCATTGTTTATCTGATATCTAGGCTCGTTTGCGTTATTTCTTATGTAATGAAGTCTTAGAGTCATCTAACTGTTGATATTATGAAAATATTTTACTGATTATATATTAAGGCTAATATGGTGTACAGTCAATACCGATGAGTGCGCTCTCGTACGTGACCAAAACCATACCATGCCCGAGTTCGCAGTTTTTACCTGTCGGAGCCAATCGCGCTTCTGCAATTTCCCCGCCATGAGCTGGTCGACTCTGATTGGTTGGGCATGGCTGCATGTGACCTTACGTCGTGCGAGAGCTCGCTCGTCTCTCTCTATCGAATTTGTGTTTGTTGTAGCTACGTGATAATTGTTGAGGTCAAACTGTTCTATAGTTATACCTACTTTGTTGGTTTTCTCAACGAAAATAAGCTGTACTCGGTCATGGCTAAGCCAATACAAAGTGACTTCACTAATTTGAGTGTTATTTTCACATGACGAGTTAACCCTATGTTACTTCAGCCATAATATTGGGCATATTTTTGCTATATATAGGCTGCGCTATTGTACTTCCATGCAAGAGTCATTAATTGGAGTGTGAAGTCTGTTGCAGGTAATTTTTGCAGACAAACGATAGGTTCAAAAGACGCTCATTTGAAGCCGTCAATACACGACAATCGTTCAAATGTATTGTTGCGTACGTCATTGTATGCACAACTGCATATGTATCTCCTAAAATACTAAGTAAAATGTTAGCAGTCACACCGGATGGTTATCACTTATGACTTGTTAGATTTTTCGATTTCTCTTTAAATTTTCAGTAAATTTGAACTCAACAAACTGTACGTGAGTCTGTTGCCTTCTAGGCAGCAACAGTACATTCCGACGATTGTCGGGCTTGACGGCGTCAGAAGACTGTTGTGTGAACACAGCACAATGTGACATGCTGCCATTACACAATAGGTTGGAGGAATTAGCGTGAACTACTAGTTGTTAATGTTAACATCCATTACAACATTCGAGTTTTCTAGAGTAGACTTTTAGTCGTTTCGTACTCTCTGGCCTCTTTGTGAGAAAGTTTTGAAGCGCGTACAGAACACGTTCGATTGGGTGGTGAATACCAATCCTTCGCCACGTTACTCGTTCGGACCTGCTGCCTGAACTTAGGCTTCGTTACATTGATTTGCTTTGCGGGGTTAGAAGCAACCGGACTACGGTAAGCTGGCCGAAAATTCCATCTCACAAAGAAAGCTTGAGTGTTTGGAAGTCTAATGGGTAGCCAATTAGGGATAAGGCCTAAAACTTTATTCAGTGGGTCGAAGCCAGCGCAGCAGTTTGAATTTTCGGAAGAGTCAAGCCTGGAATTAAGTCCTAAGGCATGTTGGATTGGAGACAAAATTAATCCTCCAACCCTTGACTTGGTCAAAGCTTCAGGCAGGTGCGCTGGCTTGAGGTTCATAAATGACCCTCAATCGTTTACGCTTCAGATTGTTAAAAACTCAATTTTGTTCCGTAAAATGGAATTTTAAACGAGCTCAGCGTAATCCCGCTGGCTTCTAACACTTGCAGTACGTTTTATAGTGACAAATCCAAAGCTTTTGTCTGAATTCTCGGACAAGTCAGGCCTCGGAGGCGTAATTTTAACGCCCAAGCGAACGTGTCCTTACTCCCGCCTACCAGTCGAACCTAGCCTAACGACGCTTCTGTTCAGAATCCAAATCACAAGAAATGAATGCAATTACAGGAATTTCAACGAGATATTGCGATGTGCCTGGTTTAAAGATCCTGAGAAGCGAGAACTAATAATTCTGGTTGTCCGTCATTTATGTATAACTCACGTCATAGTCCTAACAAACTATATATTTAAGAATTAGGTTGGTGAAATGTGGTGTTTTAATTTTTTCACCTCTGCTGAGAAATTTAAAACAACAACAATTAGAGAGTCAGGTATTGTATCTCTTGTGCATGCATGCATGCCAAGTTCTATGGATGTGATGAATCTAAAGCGCGCTGCAGACGATACTCTTTTGTTCGATGTTTTCATTTCACACCTTTCGAATGCGTTGCTGTGTCTGTGTAAACAATAAGAAATGGCACTGCTTTTTACTTCACCATTCACGAAATATTTGAAGAAATTCTGGACACTCTATTAGTGACACTAGCTAAGTCCGCGGGTATGAAGGTTAACATATTATCGAACTTTTGGTAGACACACAGCTGTGTTCGTAAGGCCACAACGGAAGAATCGAACACGGTGAAGTGAGTGAAAACACAGGGCAAATGACTATCGTGTGCAGCGGGCTTGAAGCTCACTGCACACGAGAGTCGAAACATGAGAACTTTTAATCTTCTTCTCAGAACAGACTTTTTTGTAAATATGACTACAGCTTAGTATGTTGTAATATCGCTGTAAACTTATAGTTAGGTTGCGATTGGAAACTTGTTTCAAATTTAAAGAGAAAGTCGAAACTCTGACAGCGTGTCCGGCCATGGTGAATAATTACAGCTCCTGGCTGAGATTTATCAAGAGATAGACAAGTTTGTTAAGGCCGGTCCGAATCGGATATCTCACAGTTAGCACTTGTAAGTTCAGCTACGAAGTTCAAGTACCTGTTAGTATTGGAGAGCCCAAGTAACGTACAACGAGCTGTCTCATAAGCTTGGCGTTCAGGGGTGTGTGCATAAAGCTTGTCAGTTAGAATTACAATCGTAGGATTAACAGATCGGGTTTCTCTCTAAAAGTAGAGATATTAAAAAAAATTCAACCCAGGAGGGTAATGTAAGATATGATGCTTACGAACGATGTTTCATTTATCGGTAGAGTGGAACTCCTAACTGGAGATGAAAATATTGACTGAGTTTAAAGAGGCGTCGCTGTTTGACAATAATCCGTTCCACATTATGCTTCATTCCTCCGCATTCTTAAAACATTTCTTTTGGGTGACACCATGGGAATTCTTGAAGTTGTACCGTCAAGCCTATTACCGAGTAAGTTGTAACACATTTATTAGACACGCGCTACAGTAATTAAATATGTTCGTGTTCATTATTTTAGCCTCATTTATTAACAGACGTCTTTACTAATATGTTCAGCGTTTTTCAGTATTATGAGCCTGCTGCAAAATGTATATCTTAAGTTTAAAGGAAGTCTGTTATGTGGCAATATCTTACAATGAATGCTGTTAACATGCTATACTCTTCATTTTTTTATGAGCAACACTGTCATAATAACTCAATGTACCGATGAGTGTTTCAGCTTGCCTGATTTTTTTTGCCGGTTTTTCGTTTCCTAACTCTTTTTAAACTACGTATCGATAGATTTTGATCATTTTGAGGTAAGAAATGGATAATTTTTAGTTATACTTATTACTCTCAGCTCAAGAGGGGTATGATGAATAATTAGGGGTTTTATTGCAATAAGCGCTCTTTTTATTCTCAGTAATACAAACAAGGATCGTTGAACAAGCGTTTTGATTTTTTTTTAACCCTGATACGGTTGCACAGCAGCTTTGGGTAAGTTTGGGCAGCAAGATTAAGATTGTGAGGCATGATCTGTTCGAAACTTCATGCAGTTTCAGGCGTTGATACTTAATTGGCTATGGAAGCTCAGTCCTGCTCCGTAAAATGAAATTTTCAGCCAGCTCAACGTAATCGGGTTGCTTTTGACACTTAAAGCACAGATTCAAAGTTACAAATTCAAAGCTTCTATCAGAAGTTTCGAATAAGTCAAGCCTCAAAGGCTTAGGCACGTTCGATTGGGCGCAGGAATTAATCAATAAAGGCTTGAACTGCTCGAAACTTCTGACAGAAGCTTTGGCTTTACGTTAAGTCCGCTGACAGTTTCAGTTTACAGAGCAAGATTGAATTCGTGGCAGTTCAGGTCAACGTCTGGAAATAACTTTAACTGGTTGAAGCCAGTGCACCGGCCTGAGCTTTCGAACAAGTCAAATTTCGAAATTTAATCATGGCGCAAAATCGAACTCGTATATCCCTAATTTCTTTTCCGAGTCAAACTTGCCCCAAGTAGAACCAAATGTTAATATTTTTTACACTTAAATTATCAAAGCCAGTCCATACTTTGTGAAGAAACTTTGAAAGAAATAGTCAAAGATAGAAAATTTTACGTGATGAATTTAACACCGACCGACGGAATGATGCTGACTTCTGTAGACATGCCTTTAATTAAGAACTAAGAGGGGTTACAGAAGCTTAGATTATGTTCTGGTCTCAAACACCGGGTAAATCAGCACCAAAGTCGAAGTTGTCTTCAATATGCAGACGAAACGTCAGTTCAGAATGCAGTTTTTTTTTTCTATCAGTGTTAGCTTCCATATAGTAGCTTAAAATTAATGTGGTAGAAAGAGAACAGTAATTTCATAAAAAAAACTGGTAGATATCACGCAACTGACAATGGTGACAATTTTTGAAATACTGCTTCAGATGTTAGCTACCGTACCTAGTTGAGAGGCGATATCGCGCCCCCTGGGTTAACCTGTATAGGCTCATAACCCTTGACCACGGGGGGCATACCTTCCCAAGGGTTCACAAAATTTCATAATTCCAATTCCATTGGCAGGGTGATGTGCAACAGGGCATGGGCAACCGGCAACATCATACCTTCGGATCGATATACCTGCATAGCTCTATATAATACATGTTTTGCCACCACAGGATGGCTGGTCAGCTCTAAATAATACATGTTTTGCCACCACAGGGTGCCTGGTCAGCTCTAAATAATACATGTTTTGCCACCACAGGGTGCCTGGTCAGCTCTGAATAATACATGTTTTGCCACCACAGGGTGCCTGGTCAGTTCTAAATAATACATGTTTTGCCACCACAGGGTGCCTGGTCAGCTCTAAATAATACATGTTTTGCCACCACAGGGTGCCTGGTCAGTTCTAAATAATACATGTTTTGCCACCACAGGGTGCCTGGTCAGCTCTAAATAATACATGTTTTGTCACCACAGGGTGGCCGGTCACAGGAAACATCCGAAAGCAAAGGCTGCTCGCGTCACTCGACTATGCAAGACACTGTAAACTCAACTCTGCATCTCCCCAGTCCCAGACACCCCAGTACATGACAGCCAGACAAGGGAAGCATCCACACCAGCTATAGTTACGAAATAATTCCTACACAACAAACTAGACTACAAATACCTAAACCATTCTAGTTCTCACTGTGGAGCCCTAGTAAGTCAGGAACTCTTTAAACAGTGTTACACTGCAAAGCCCTAGTAAGTCAGGAACTCCTTAAACAATGTTACACTGTGGAGCCCTAGTAAGTCAGGAACTCCTTGAACAATGCTACACTGTGGAGCCCTAGTATGTCAGGAACTCCTTAAACAATGTTACACTGTGGAGCCCTAGTAAGTCAGGAACTCCTTAAATAATGTTACACTCTGGAGCCCTAG
>LQNS02278096.1:27960050-27983917 GCA_001587735.2 Parhyale hawaiensis | reverse complement strand
TCTAGAATGTTCTCGAAACTTCTAGAATGTTCTCGAAACTTCTAGAATGTTCTCGAAACTTCTAGAATGTTCTCGAAACTTCTAGAATGTTCTCGAAACTTCTAGAATGTTCTCGAAACTTCTGGAATGTTCTCGAAACTTCTGGAATGTTCTCGAAACTTCTGGAATGTTCTCGAAACTTCTAGAATGTTCTCGAAACTTCTAGAATGTTCTCGAAACTTCAAATGTAACTGCGGCATTTCCTAATGGAACATACTTTTTTGTACTGCTAGTTATTTTCGACTACGTCCTCCAAAATTTAAGTANCTCGAAACTTCTAGAATGTTCTCGAAACTTCTAGAATGTTCTCGAAACTTCTAGAATGTTCTCGAAACTTCAAATGTAACTGCGGCATTTCCTAATGGAACATACTTTTTTGTACTGCTAGTTATTTTCGACAACGTCCTCCAAAATTTAAGTACTGCAAATGCATATCAAGGTGGAAATTGAACGTAACAGTCACTTGGTCAATTTCTTTATTCTTCACCAAGACTTAGGTCTTACACGTTGGATGTACAAAAATTACTCTAGGAAGTAGTTATAACAAATATTGTCAGTCATTTAGTGGGACTACTCTTGCTTGTAAGAACGAAATCTGAACCAGTGAAAATAATTAATGTAGGACATGAGATTACAAGAACTTGTGTCATGCAAATTATTTGCACGTTCGTTAAATAGGTAGAAACAGAAAAACGGAACATAGAAATAACTACCTACAATCTGTTGATATTGTAATCGACAAACGGAACAGATAAGTTTCCCTATATGCATCAAACTCTGTCATTACAGAGGAAACAGTTGCTTAACAATTCTCTGCATGGATTGACGTTAACAACTCAGTTTCTGTTGAATGGTTTCAACAATTAATATGACGAGATATCCAAGCATTTACAAGGGCAGTAAACGTGGGTAGCTCGCATCGTAATCTGTAAATACACGAACTGCACTTTCGAAACAAATGTGAAATAATTATTTTGGAAGTCGTTCTAATTTGGAAGTAACAACCTCCAAACGTTAAACTGCTGGACGGATATAGCTACATATATTGGGGGAAGGTTGTTGGAGGAGTCGAGTTTCCATATAGTGCCACTGTGCAAGTACGCTTATATTAAACTTTCTTCAGATTTCAACAATATTATGTCTTCGTGACTAATTCTTATTGAGCGCATTTGGGTGAAGTTTCGCTAGGTGGGGTTGTTAGGCTATCGTTCGTCCACATCGTCCTACAGAAAGAGTAAGCATGTCAAACATTAGCCTTTTATGAAATGTACTACAGTCAACCATTGTCAACTTTATCATTAAGCAGCTGGGGAGAAAAATATTTGTGACAGTGAAGTTGCGGCGTGGTTACGACTACCAGGTAGCTAATTACCTTGGCTCTTTTATTCATATTACGAATTGGCTAATTAATTTGTTGGAAAGTAGTTCTATTCAGATAAGTACAGCATCTCGCTAAATAAATAACGCACCTAGCAAATTGAAACTCGACCTAAAAGTTTCAAATTGCATAAATAGTAAGGCTACGATGAGACATGTGACATGATAATAAATAATGAATTGCAATATAAAGTTGGTGGTTACGCTAAGTTAGAAGTGTGGATGATCTCTGTTTCCTCCCGGCACGTCTGCTCAGGCCGGTCGAGCTTCAGGTCGTCTGGTATGATGCCAACCTTGCTCAGAGTCTTCTCGATCTCGTCCAGGTCTGCGGACCCCAGGTCAATGGTGGAGTCGGCGAACAGGTAGAATTGTTCTGCCCGTAGAGTTAGGGTGTTAATTTTTTGGTGGCTGAGAAACTAGGCTTGGTGGTAAAATTTAATCAAGTAAGATTTCTCGTAGATCTAAACCGAAAAACTTGTTTTCTAATGGTATTTATAACTCTATGGAGATAACCCCTTTTGAACTTTCGTTAAAGGAAACGAGATATGTGCGGGTGTTATTACGCTATTATATTTCACCCTTAAGATTTTTGAATCTTTCAGTTGGAGAATGCTTGTTCGTGTAAAGGACTTTTACAATGAAATCCATTGTACTTTGCTCGGCAGTGCTGCACTTTTAGCAACCTTCATTTGTGAAATCAGTTTCCTATTGGCGTTGATGCTTGCACTTTCCGTAAATCTGTTGAGACGGCGAGTTCTATTTGTAAAAAAAAAAATAGATTAAAAATGGACTGTTTTGTCGAAAAGTCTTGAAAATGAAAGGACCACAACAGACTCAGATTTCTAATAACGATAACAAAACACTAGAATAGCTATAGAAAACGCCTGAAATCGCCCACAGCACTACGCTTTTGCACAAGATTGCAAGCATTAACATTTATATTTCTGACTACGAAAGTGCACCAAACAGGACCGGATTGCCCAAATGAGCATTAGTAGTTCCATGAAAAATATAAAATGCATTTTTTGTATTTTTCAGTAAAATCATCAGGAATTTAAAAAAAAAAAGATGTTGAAACTGAAAATGATCAAAGTGGACTCAGACATCTCATAATGATGATAAGCAGGTGCGATGATGGTGGAAATCCTCGGGAAATTCCCCCTTAGAAATTTTGATGTGAGAAGGATAAAGAGATTCCTGGATCTGTGGGAAGTCTACAAGAAGCTGTAAACTCCGGGGTTTGTTGAGCTGAATGGGGGAGCAGCGCGGATGCTGCGCCGTCATCTTTGAGTCCCAGAAATGTGAAGTGGAAGGGGCCATGACCCCGATGGACCTTAGATTTATGATTGTGACGGAGTACTTTTTTTTTTTAGCACGTTGCTGGGACACAGTGTAAAACCTGAGAATATCTTGACTTTGTGCTTTTGGCGCGAGGCGGGCGTGATACCTGCAGCGCTAGTAACCCAACCCACTATAATAATGATGATAAACCAATACAAAAACTAAAAAAAACTACTGAAATATCCATCAGTACTACGATTTTCTACAAACTTACTCAAACTTGCCGTCTCAATTGGTGCGTGCCAATTATTAAAGTTAATTACATTTTTGACTAGCAAGTGGGGAAAATAAAAAGCGGATTATACGATTGATAGTCTTTCCCCACCACAGAGTGTTATAGATTTGTTAAGAATAGGGTATTGTAGGATCCAATTAGCTCGAGGCGCCTCACTTACAACCGTATAGTATTATTATGTATTTTGTTTTACCTCCTTGGCCGTAACTCAGGCGTTTCAACAGAGAAACTACTTGTGCAGTATTCAAATACCGCATATTGGGTAGGCGTGCTGGCCACGTACGCTACTACGGGCAGGGAAACAAGGCGCAAAGTATAGTAGGAGACACTCAAGTGGTCGGCCCCTTTTGTGCAGGGTTGCGGAGTCGGATTGTTCAAGGTCCGACTCCGACTCCTGCCCCTCCAGAAACTCCGACTTCTGGTCCTCAAGATTTCCCGACTCCGACTCCTTGGTGCAACAAGTAGATATTTGATGTAAACATTAAACCTGTCCAAATAATTTTTGTTAGTATATACACATATCAAGTTAAAGATGCTATGTGCATTGTACATACTGTGTACAATGATATTTTGCATCATTTGTTACGTTAAAACAATTTTGGTAAAACTTTTGCACCTGGTACATTATGTGAAGGGGGCATGGGGGTAAAATAATCAGTTTTTTAATGATTGTTTTGAAATCTGCATAGTATATGCATTTTTGAAAAAGAAACACTCTTTGCTCCTACAATTTTTTTATTTAGACCTTAGTTTTGAGATAATGGAAATATAAATATATACCTTTGCATTTTATCTAAATTTCAAAGGAATAGAACTCAATGAGTTTTCATGCTACAATAAAAACAATGACGGTTATGGAATCCTTGAAACATTCGTAACAAAACTACAGAGCTGGACTCTTCATTTTCTATTCTGTCCGATCACTACCTAACTAAAAATATAAGGAAACTAGATGAGAATGCATACCTCCTCTAAGCGAGGTAACGGTAGCAAACAATTCAAATTGGCTCTGAAACCATAATTTCCTTTCTATAAACTCCAAAATCTAATAGTCTGTGCCTTTTGATAGTAATAACAGCTTGTGCAATTTTCTTGAAGAAGCGTTCATAACTTTTTGAGTTCTACTGCTAACAAACGTTATGACAAACATGAGTCAAACATAGTAACGAACAAACCGATCTGCACCAAAATTTAATCATTTATACTTTTAACATTACTAACAACCCCTATAAATTTTATAAAGATCTATTCATTATGTTTTGAGTTCTTGTGCCAACAATCATATAATTAAAAACGGTGACGAACGAACGAACAAACGGATCATTACCAAAAATTGGTCATCCATTCTTTGTTATATACCTAACAACTCATGTTAATTTCATCAAAATCCATCCATAACTTTTTGTGTTATGTCATTGAGAAAAATGAGGCTGAAAAAGAACCTGATAGATATATCTTCACCAAAAGTTAATCTGTTCCTCCTAACATACCTAACAATCCCTGTAAATTTCATCCAAATCGGTTCATAAGTTTTTGAGTTATCTTGGTGACAGACAAACAAACAAAGAGACAGACAAACACGACGAAAACATAACCTCCTTGGCGGAGGTAAAAATCGGTTTTGAGCTGTGTACAAAAAAAAATTAAGCAAAATGGAAAAATCCTGCTCTATAGTTTTGGTAGGATTGTTTCATGGATTCCAAAACTGTCATTGCTTTTATTCTAGCATGAAAACTCATTGAGTTCTATTCCTTTGAAACTTAGAAAAAATGCATATACAGTAGCTATATTTATAGGTATTTCCAATCATCTCAAAAGCTAAGGCCAAAATAAAAAAAATTTGTAGGAGCAAAATGTGTTTCTTTTTCACAAATACCTATACTATGCAAATTTCAGAACAATCAGCGTCCAAAATTGATCATTTTGCCCCCCATGCCCACCTCACCTAATGTACAAGGTGCCAAACTTCTACCCAACATTTTCTCAATGTCCTCATCATATGGTATAGGAAAATGCATGGTAGTTATAGCTGTAAAAGATAAATGTAAATAAATGTCCACATTTACAAATTGATTATTTAAACTTGTGACAGAAATTCAGAATTGAATGATATTTGTTTATAAATGGGATTCCGGAGTCGGGCTAAAATGCCGACTCCGACTCTTAGAGCAAGTTAGATTCCGACTCCCCCTCAAACCTCCGACTCCGCACACCTGCTTTTGTGTCCTTCCACACGAGAGAGATTAGAGATGTCCCGTGTACCAGGTCGGCTATCTCGATCGACAGCCCACCTCACGGGACAGAAAGGGGAAAGTAGACAGCCTATCTAACTTTATAAAACTAACCTCGTCAGCAAGAACTGCGGGAAGCTGCAACATCTACGGAAAAGGCACTCAGGAATCTTGGGTGCGTGAGGCCCAAATATATTGTGGCAGGGATTGGGCCCGCCAGAATATACCCCTGAGGGCACAACCGTGTAGTCAAGTCACACATAATAATTCTACATCTCGGACAGGCCACACACTGGGCCGGCACCCCGGTCATACTCACGTGTATGGAACCACAGAATTTCGCTGCAAGAGACGAAGATGACGATGCCGTTGCCATAAGCAATCGGTATGAGGCGGGAGCTGCCGTACGAGTCTGCGCCGAGAACTGTTCCGAAAAGGAGGATAATTAAAATTATAGTACTGCTGCCGGCTAATCATTACAATTGAAAATTAATTTTATTGGAATAGAACTAATTGAATGGTGGCTAAACCGTCACAGATGCCGTTAGAGGATTAAGCCTAATAACCGCAGATTTCCAAAGCAAAGGAGGATAAAATGGAGCATCAGGAGAAAACATTTTTAAATTTTCAGCTTCGAGATTCTGAGTTAACCAAAACCATTTGGAAGTTCAGCTCGTTACTGCTGAATTAAATATCACTTTTCGTAAGAACAGCATTATACTGTATAGAGTACATAACAAAGGCTGCATTTCAAGCATGGCTAGCTTCCTAAGAGCATTTGTCTCTCAGGAGACCAGCTTTCCAAACTATTTTTGCAAGTGACTGAATTTATTACATTAGTCTTCTTAGCAAATAAGAACAGCTACTACCATAAAAATTTATATTTGTCACCTTTCAGCGCATTGACAGTATTTATCGTTTTCATAAAATTAAGATGGGTTCACACGAGTGTGAGTCGAAAAACGTGTTTCATCATCTCAGTGTCCAAAGAAGTTGCCGTGTCCGTTTAAACAGCATAAAAATAAGTAGCTCACTGCGTTCCAATTAGCTTTTTTTTTAGTTTGAAGGGGTATGCGTGGCACCTGCTAAGCAATTGTTCATTTACTAACGAGAGTTATGCCAGATCTAAGCGAACATGGGGGCGGCAACTTTCAGCCAATCAGCGACCGCCTTGACTCTGATGTCACTACTCTGCAGTGAACAAAGGAAGCCACAGCTCACTTACTAAAGGAAGTTATATCAGACCCAAGGAATCCAAATAAACCTCAATTCCACAATTTTTATTAATAATACGGAACGTGAAGTAGCATACTGGCATAAATTGCATGATATATTCCATGGCATATTTGTAGCATAATAAAAAAAAAATGAAAATGCGCACTTCTCCAGTCGTTCGCACGCCGCCATTCCATAGAGCAATCAGAGCTATCTATGTACGTTTGAAACGAGTTGCATTGCAAAAAAAAAAAAAAATCCGCAACTTTAGCGAAAGAAACTCCGTAATTGTTACTTGGAAAGCACCGTATTTTGGTTTACTGGCGAAATTCTGTATTTTATCCTTTGTCAGCGACTAGACCTTCGCTTATTTCGCGTGGTACCAGTGGGTGTTCCCTAGAAACTGCAATTTTACTCCCTCTACCAAGTGGGATTTCGTTTACAATTTCGTAAGTTTCTTTTGGAAAACAGTAGAGTATATGTTGACCTTTGAATTCAGGTAAATACATCGTTAAAACTGCATTATTAAGATTCAATTGGAAATATAATTGAAGTGGCAAAGACGAACTCTCTTAATGAGAGTCTCAAACTGGTCGGCGATGAAGCCCGAGTTAGTCACATGCTATGAAATAAAACTTCAAAGATCCGTAATCCACAGGAATAACTTTGGGGCGACAAAAGACCCCACGTGACTAACAAAGGATAAAATATTATTTAGCAGCAAACTGACACGGTCCTTACCGTTACTGGAGCCGTCCATGAGCTTCACGTGGGACGTGGAGATGAAAGAAGGGAAGCGGGCCTGGTAGGAACCCTCGACATGCTGCTTGCCGCCGTACCTGAGGCAAATATTTACGATTCTCATCTGCTAGAAACAAACCTGTGACGGGTTCATAGAATTGCCTTTTACACTACGTTTATATTTCAAAACATCAGAATGATTCGTTGTAGCCTTGTAAACATAACTGGGTGTGGACTAGAAGATACGCTAAAATATGAAGCGTCACGACACTTGGCTTCACGAGAGTTACTTGTAAAGCTTGCGTTATCTCTACAAAATTGGAGAGCATTAAATTCCAACAAGCGTAGTGCACTTTTCTATTGTTTACATAAGTACAGCAATGCATTGGCAAGCTGTAAAGTTAGAACGTAGAGCAAACGACTAACCATACATTAGGCTACCTCATTATTATTATTATTATTATTATTATTATTATATCAATACTATGTAATAATTCACGTCGTGTTTTTATTTATATATTTATATCTTTCCTGTCACGCTCTATGGGAATCAGATAGGAGAAAATTCAGATTTCAAAATGTAAAAAAAAAGTGAGGTACCTTGCAATCTTTTTCTTCGGCGAAAAAAAAAGTTGGGTACCTTGCAATCTCTTTCTTCAGTATTAGGTAGGGGAAAAATGAGGAAGCCCAAAAGACGGCGGGGGTTTTGGTGAAGTGTTAATTTTTTGCCGTCATTTATAATGACGGCACGGGCCACTAGTAAATTCAAAAGTTTAAGTCTTCGTTTCCACAACAAGGCGATATCACAGAGAAAAAAAAGAAGAGGCATACAGTATGACGATAGACACGTGGAACCCATGAACGAGGGTGTTCCCACACAGGATCAACGCGCATGGGAACGGAATGTCGGGAAAGAAGAGGAAGAACAGAGGGCAGAAAGATCAGTAAGAGGAAGAGATGGGAAGAAAGCAAAGTGGGCACGAAAAACAGGTGTCTCGAAGGCCTAGCTAATGGCTAAGGTAACCTACAGGAGCCCCCTCGGGTTGCCGCACTTCATAGCCTTTAGCCATCTCATAAGCCTCTTTCTGAAGCATAAGCTGACTCGCGGAACCCGCTAGGAAAATACTAACGTTCAGGACGGGATAGAGAACAGTACATTCATTGAGTCTACTAAATAATTCAAGATCTAGATTTAGTACGTGTGGACTAAGACAGTTGAAGATCAGCGAGAGTTTGATGCCCCCCCCNCCCGCTAAAGTCAGCACGGGAACTGCACTCGTTCGCTTGAATGGGAATTAGCGGACGTGCCCGCTCCAGTATAGATTTACTCGAAGTTCTCACTTCAAATTGCTCGTGCAAATGCATATGTGGCCTCGGCATCACGCTGTCGGCTATACCTCCACAATTCTCTTATCAAAGAAGATAAATGCTAGCATTTTTTTTCAAGGCACTGCAATCACAGCAAGATAATGGTTAACCTGTTCATGGAATTTTTACCTATGTATTGCACAACAGTTCTAACAAATATTACCTCCGCCAAGGAGGTTATATTTTTGTCGTGTTGGTCTGTCTGTCTCTTTGTCAGTTATTGTGTTTGTCTGTCACCAAGATAACTCAAAAAGTTTTGGACAGATCCTTACAAACTTTACAGGGATTGATACGCATTTTAGGAGTAACAGATGATTATCTTTTGGTGAAGATCCGTTCAACCATTTGCTTGCTTAATTGTTTGTCTGCCTCTTTCTTCTTAGTACCGTAACTCAAAAAGTTATCGATGGATTTTTATGAAATTTGTATGAGCTGTTAGTTATAGCACGAACAGTAAACGACTAAATTTTTGTGATGATCTGTTCGTTCGCTTGTCTCAGTGATAGCAAAGTAACTCCTATTAACGAAATTAATAGGAATTATTAGAATGTTCAAAGACAAAAAATGATCAAAGTTTGGTGATGATCGATTGGTTCGTTTCTGTGTTTAACTATGTTTGTCAGCAACCTAACTCAAAAGTTATCAACGGATCTTCAAGAAAATTACAGAAGCTGTTATTACCGTCACAAGGCACGAATTATTAACGGTATTTTTTGGTGCTGATAGAAATAGTTTCATAGCAAGTTTGAAACTTTTGTTTCCGTTGCCTTGTTTAGCGGAGGTTTGCCCTAACAGAGTGCTCTAGTTATTAATACAATTATTGTTTAACTCCACCGGGATGTTTTAATCCGCAGTAGAGATATACAAATATCTGAGTCCAAACGAGTCATTCGTCCTGTAAAGCCGGCTGGCCATGAACGGTATGACTTTTATTGGCGCTAGCAGCATGGCGCCAGCTCAACTAACTCGCTTATACTAGGCAGATGCGGCTTCAGCTTGCACATTATTAAAATGTACAGAAAATTGTTGAGAGTTTCAGCTGACACTGAGAATTGTAGGCGTCAGTAATTGCCAGCGGTGAACTTTAGACAATCTCTTCTAATTCTACGCTAGTTCAGATTCATAAGACTTGTTTTCTTTTCAGGATTTTTAGCAGGATGGACATGTGCTTAACGTCTGACTCGCAGTCACGGTAGCGTCATCGAATTGAGTCTAGCTGGCTCCATGCTGATAGCGCCAACGAAGGTCGTACGTGGGCAGCCGGTTACATTGAACTATGTGTTTGGCATACAATGCCTTTGGTTGACTGGCCCAATGTATCAACCTGATGTCAGATTCACGCTCATCGTCATCTGACGCCATCAGAACGCGTCACACGTTCAAATCTTTTGTTACTGCCTTCAAAGCAACAGAATATTGGACAGCTTTTTGGCTCTTGACTTACCCGAACTATAAGAGACGTTCAAAATTTAAACTCATTAGTGACTGCACCCGTTCTTCTCACGACTGGTCTTTATTAATATGCTCAGGTCCACTCGCCACACTGTTAATTGCTAAAATCCAACTTACAATTCAGTAAATCTTTCAGTTTACATATAAATTGACTGTGGCGTGTATCAGGACGCAACAAAACGTTCACACACTCGGTGCTACGTGCTAACGAAATTTGCTCAGCAAATTAAATTTAGCCGCGAGCATTAGATTCAACTCGTTGAAACTAGTTTCACGCGATAGTCACAAACTGATTACGCTCAAGATCATCTCAAGCTCAATCGTGTTCTGCAGGAACGTAATCCGCTTGTGATTAATCGTGAAACTCATTTCAAGGCGATGCATTCAACACTCACGCTTGACGTCTCGGACACGTTCATTAAGGCTAAACAGATCAAATTATCTCGATGGAAACGAGCCAATTGAACCCGCACTACACAGAGAGACCGGTTTGGTTGCGTTAACCAAAATTTAGTTGAGATAACTAAACTATTGGTTTGGCTATCAGATAATTAAATTTTAAGTTGATATTACCAACTGATTTGGTTAAATATTTTTGTTATATTAACAAATTTGTATGGAAAATTTTACGAAAAAAATTTAGAACTTGACTGGATTTGATTATTCTTACAATTTACTCAATAACATTTGGTAACTAATGCCAAAATAGGGTTATTATTACCAAATACATCAAGTAATAGCGAACCAATAAAAATGTACATTTAACTAAACATTTTCTTTGATTTTGGTACAATAAAAAAAATTTTCGTTATGCTAAACAATACACATCAGCTAAAAAAACTTTTGTTGATGTAAACTCACCGGTCTCTGTGAGTACAATGAAACTCCACAAGTTAGCTCACTTTTGGTCGTCCAACATACACCTGAGTAAATTTCACACGCCATGACTCCGCAGCGGGAGCAAGTTTCACTGCCAACTCACCGGTCGACGTAAGAATATCTGTACTTCTTGCCGTCCAAGAAAGTGAGAGTCTGGCAGGAGTGAGATCGGTCGACGCTGCTGCCGATGGACATGGCCAGTTTCATCTCGCCGACATTGATCATCTGAAAGAGAAAATGGGTCGTGAAATCCAGGAAGTTATGATTGCCTGCGGCGGCACAAAGGCACTTAAATGGGGTGCTGGATACTTCCATGCCAGGCCGTAGGTAATCCTTTCATGAACTAAAGTAGAGGATGGCTGCTGACATTAGCAGGAACTAGAGGTTGACTACTGGCAGCTGGGACTAGGGACTGGCAACTGACATTAGCAGGGCCTAGAGGATGACTAGTAATGTATATTAGCAGGGACTAGAGAATGGCTACTGACATTAGCAATACTAGGTGATGGCTACTGAGACAGCTTTACTGTACTGTCAGTAGCTATCCTTTAGTTTATAGAAAAACATATTTATTATATGCTCTTATGGAACTGGGCCCCACATCCACATTAGTAGCAAGGAGTGGCAACTAAGTTGCCACGGAACTCCAAATATACATCGCTTTTCGTCCGGTATGAAGGTGAGTAAAGGGAACGCCACAGAAACCTACTGATTTGAAAGGTTAATAAAAACAAAAATAGTAGAGATATTGTTATAATTCGTTTCACCTCTCATCTTACATTCTCTGAATCTATTCATTAAACGGTTTTAAAGATTACATCGACCAAGTGACGGCCTCCATTGCCAATTCACTGAGTTACCCGATTCTTGGAAGTTTTGTTCAACTCTTCCGAGCACATCGACGGGTACGTCAGCGATGACTTGGCGAATGATGCCCTTTGGATGAAGTAGGGTCCGGGGGCGATCAGTACAGACGACGGATTTGAGGTAACTCGATAAAAATTTCACGTGGAGTCAAATCAGGCGGGCGCACAGGCCACAGAAGATCGCCTCTCAAGGAGATGCTCGGAAGAGTTGAGCAAAACTCCAAGAATCAGGTAGCTCAGTGAATTGACAATGGAGGCCGTCACTTGGCCGATGTCATCTTTAAAACCGTTTAATGAATAGATTCAGAGAATGTAAGATGAGAGGTGAAACGAATTATAACAATATCTACTATTTTTGTTTTTATTACCTTTCAAATCAGTAGGTTGCTGTGTCGCACCCTTCATAACAAAAATCCCATTACAACTTTTCAGTTAAACGACGAAAAGACCATAGTCTAATTGCAAGGAAAATGACATATGAGCCTTGAGATGCTCAATATTATACTTAGGTAGGCTACCTATCTACATTACACAATTATATATATATATATATATTCCTACATCGTCCATGTTAATCACGCCCAATTTTCTACTCACTCTACTATGTTACACTCCCAACTGTAGTACGGTGTATTGCAGAAGAAACAAGAGCCGAATGAGACCAGTCCACAGCAACCCGAATAAAGCTGGCCGTAACCCGAAATGTGATCACCATAAACGCCATATCGCTCGATAGCCCTTTGGTGCCCAGGCACGAGCGTCCGCATATCGCTCGTTTGCGACAATAGAGGCATAATTCAAAACTTGGGTATTTTGAGTTATCACCGCCATCACAATGTCCGTGTCAAATTTTATTAGTGATAATAACGCCATAACAGAGTCTGTAAAAGTGGCCGCTTAAGAAAAGGTCATTATTCAAGTGATAGACAATACTGCGACATTAAAACTGTTTTCGTCTCTCCTCAAAAATGTTGCAAACCAGCGATACGTTGCTGCGTCCGTTTAACCCTTACAGGTGACTAACACACAGCTTCTTAACTTAATATGCTCAATATAATATAAAAAGCTAAGTATCAGAAACTTTCCTAAGCCAACTGATAGAAAGACTGAAATCTTCGTAAAACTTTTTGTTGACGCGCAATTGTGCATAAAAGGACGCATCAAACATTCGAACGCTGTGGACTGAAGACGGTCGTGTTAACAACTATCCATTCAACACGTTAACAAATTAACTCTAGTGTATCCGTCTAGCAATTAATCGAAGTACGTAATAATATACATATTCCACCAACAGGGTTGAGCCGTTCTTGAGAGCCGTTGGTGCTTCTCAGGTTGTGATACCAACACAATACTCAAGCGGTGGATGAACAGCTAGGCTGAACACAGGTTACGACGGGGATGGCGTGACCGATGTCTATCAGAGATGGGCACAGGTGTGATTCGATGCAACTGCCGTCTACCCATACCAAACTATGGTTATAGATTTGATTCAAGTACGTATATTTACTGCGCGGCAGCGGCAAAATTACGCTGGAACCACATTCATAGGGTAAATTTAGAAAATCAGTATGATTCCAAAGACTGAACATAATTTTTGCAACTGTAACAGTTACGGCTGACGATCATAGAATCGAGTGGAAGTAGTGAATAATTAGAGTAACTAATGAACTCTACGCGCACATAAACTTGATAAGCCAATATATTGACTTTTCCTAAATTCATAAGAAACTTTATTTTTTATTTCAGGTGTGCGATTAAGATAAATGCAATATTTGGGATGCCTCTGACGCTACTGAAACCATTAAAAGCTTTAGATATATGCAAACAATTCCCATTTTTCCCCAAGAAACCTGACTGGCCTATATATGGGCCTCAACGGATTAATAGAACATTGTATGCCTGACTTCACATACCTGTGCTGTTATTCACAAACAGGACCTTAACCCAATACAGAACGAAATAACTTTCCATTAAAGCCACTAGTTTGCTATGCATTTTGTTCCCGTTATATGCGAGCTAGGAATATATATAAATATATATGCACTACAAATTCGCTTATATGCTAAAGAACAACTTCAATCACTGCTTCTCTTGTGGGAGAAAAATTTGCTCTTATTCGGTTTGCGAGTTCTGTGGAGAAATGCAAGTTGTGCGTGGGCTGGCAGGTGATGCGAAACGCGTGGCTGGTGACTTACTTGGGTGGGCCGACGCGAACCGAACACGACCGATTCGTGTCCTCGTCTGTTTCCCACCAGCCACACTTGACCCAGCCCGCCCGACAACCACTTGACCAGCGATCTCATTTTTTTAGTATTCACCATAATACAGTATATTAATTGTCTTGTTTACAGTGTTTATTTTGCCTATACTGTTGTAATATGCTGTTCAGGTACAGTAGAAATTTAGCTCTACTTTAGTGCAGTATAATATATATTATATAAGAATGCCAGATTTACCATTTCGGGGATAAAAAATGGGTCATGGCAGGTAACTTTTTTATGTTATGTAAAGATAATAAAGATAAATGCAGTAACTGAGAATTCATCTCATGCGAGTGTCTTCAAACAAGTAACTTTCGCATAAAACGAGAACCAGAGGCGTCTTGCATTCAGTGCGTGGTGGTACACATGGTCACCCAGTGTACCGGCAGAGGTGCCGTACTTGAAAAAAGCAGTGATTGATCTTCTGTCAACGCGACCGACACGCACGGGTAACCTCAGTGTTACCTGTAGGTGGTAACCCTACGAGAACGGTGGATCACCAGCGGCGCAATTAAACCCGTTCACAGTGGGAGCTGTGCAGCGCGTGGTCAAGCATGAGGGCATCTTCACCTTGGGATTTTTCCCACGATATCGTCAGGTGCTTTAATCTTGGGATTTTGGAAAATGTTGAAGAACAAACATAGTCATGAATAAATACGACAAACCTATGTATAAAAGTCATTGAGTTTTGTGTTTGAGCGATTAGGGCAAACAACAATGGAAACATTTACAGTCACACAGAGTAAAATGATCCGATTGATGTCAATTCGGTACCTACGATCAAATGAGAACTTAGTTTCAATTAGTAAATTAAAGATTAAATAGAGAGCGGTCTCCATTCAATTCTAAATTTAATTGAGATAACTTCTTAACCCTATTGCCAGAAGTGTCGCAATTAAAACATGCGGGTAACCAACTGGTATCTATCGTGCCAGTACGCATAGTGACCGCAATTAGTTTTATCTGTGGCTTTCTGAAATATTTATCAAAAGTTTGGCGTATATATGGGTTGGTGATTGCATATGCATTACTATTAGACCGAGAAAGTTGCAGCTGTTTTTAACAGCCGTCAAAAATTCCCGACGAACTGCTGTGACATTGGGAAAAATCCCAAAGAGAGGCCTCGGCCACGCACTGCACAGCCCTCAAAGCGAAGTAGGCTTTATTAAACCGCTCCGGCAGTTGGCGAGTTTCGCTACGTTTGCACTGAATACCTAATACACGCCACGTTTGCACTGAATAATGCACGCCACGTTTGCACTGAATAATACACGCCACGTTTGCACTTAATAGTACACGCCACGTTTGCACTCAATAATACACGCCACGTATGCACTCAATAATACACGCCACGTTTGCACTCAATAATACACGCCACGTTTGCACTCAATAATACACGCCACGTTTGCACTGAAAAATGCAGAGTCTACTATTGCGTTTTGTGCTCGGTGAAGCTGTGTCTTTCTTATATATGTATTACAAATAATGGCATTTTACTAGTATTTTATATTCATCACAAATAAAAGCGAGCGTTTTTCATTTTACCGAGTGCTTAGAATTAGATATTCCGACGGCGCTTGCTGACGCCATCAGGTTGTTTACGTCTCAGATAAAAAGCGGTGTTTCTCTTATCTGGGCACTGGGTTGAGATTCTGTGGCGTTCATTTCCATTTAAAGTAACCCTTGAGAGGGTACATTTAGAGTTACTCTTGAGCGCGTAACACCGCGTTACATCAGGAAACCTGGCCAAAATATGATAGCAACACGCCCTATAGGTGTACGTAGCTACTCTGCACCAAAGGTGTAACAACTCAGGTTCCGTGAAGACAAAGCCCAATTTAAAATTTTCGGTGGAACAAGCACGGCGTATGGTATGCAGCTGGTCGCCTTTTTGAGCGGGGCATCCGTGAGGCTCGGGTGCTGCTCAGTCGCTATGCGCGTTTCGGGGATGGCACGAGCGACCTCGTTCCGAACATAAATCACCCATTCAGGGCGCGCTTGCCCGACCGTGTTCCACGGATATTCCACGTCTTGGCCAAAATAGCAGTATACTGCTACTTCTGCGGAGGCCCGGAATATCCGTGGAACACGGTCGGGCAAGCGCGCCCTGAATGGGTGATTTATGTTCAGAACGAGGTCGCCCGTGCCACCCCCAAAACGCGCATAGCGACCGTGCTGCGCCCGAGCCTCACGGATGCCTCGCTCAAAAAGACGACCATATGTATTACCATCAGGAAGCTCAATCGAAGCTTGCGTAAAATATTTCCAAGTAAAGCGCATGTCACTACTAGCAGACGCTTATTAGAGAATCTGATCACTTTGAAGATAGCTTACCAAGTTCCAACTACGAGGAACAGTAATGACACTGAAGAAACAGAGATTCGATTATGCTCAATGGATGCATGGATGCAGTACCGCATTCATACGGTACTGACGAAGCCGGATTTAACTTCTAAACGAAAAGAGCTCTTAGAAGGTTTGCATGGCGCCCGTGAGTCTTATCGAATACGTATATAGTTAGCAACACTTCATCACTACGAAGTTCACACTCAAAACGTTACGCGTGAAATATATATCACATTTCCGTCTGGCGTAACAGAATAAGCTGTGGGCTAAGACAACTGCTTGCTGTTTATGGACGGTGCCCCAATTCAGACAAGGATGGAATAATAATTCCCAAACGTACCTGCGAAAAATTGCTATATTGAGTTGTTACAGCCTCCGTTTCCACTATACAAAAGCGATCTCGCAAAAGAAAAAGAAGGAGCACATCGTATATATGCCGATAGAAACGAGGAATCCATGCACGAGCGTGTTCCCACAGGACTGAGAGCATCAACGCGCATGCGGACTAAAAGTCGGAAAAGGAAGAACAGAAGAAAAGAAAATCAGTAGGAGTATGAAAGCGGCAGGAAGAAAAGTGGGCACGAAGGGAGACGTCCCGAAGGCCCGGCTAAGGAAACCTATAGAGGCGCTGTCCTCATAATTAACATACGATCGATCGATGAGCATTCCCAACTAACAGTGAGGCCTCTGGCCCATCCTCTGCTCTCAGCGGGGTATTAGAGCAATAGGGATCTGATTACATTTCCTAGTCATACTGTTTTTCGCTTAATTGATGCTCCTATCTAGTCTGCTTCATAAGCAAGCTTGTCCCGGGAGAGTAATACATCAAACTGGGCCCCAGCCCTAATGTTCATCGGAAATTTGTATCTTTTTTCCAATGGAAAATAGAGACAAAAATCATCAGCTCAAGCGTGGGTTATAGGAAATAAGTACCTTGCCCTTGTATCGATACATATCAAACACAACTGTGCCATAAAACGACTGTGAAAAACAATAATACTACAAAGATATATAGACCTACTGCAGTAATATTCTCTAAATGAGATTTAATTTGACTACTGACAATATAAAATTACTGGTAAACCCTTCACCGCTATACTTAAACAGCAAAATAGGGATTGGGCAGAGCAGTGTAAGTACTGTATAATGTATGTACAAACCCTCAGGTAATTCATTGAAAGTCTGAAGAACTAAGGAGCGTATGACAGTTCAATACAGAACAAATCGGAAGCTAATCGCAAGCGCTTTGTTATAAAAAAAAAACTATACCAGTCTATCCACTCGTATGTACCTAGTATCTACTTACTGAAGCCAAAACAAAAGACAGATTGCTTGGAGCTGGACATACCAACTTGAGCTTTCTAAATTATTTAATTTAAACGCAAAAACTGCAGTTGAACAAAGGCGAGAGCACGTGAGCGTCACACAAACGGACTCTGCCAGCCGCAGCAGCAGTTCAATGCTTCTCTGTGTCGGCGTGTTTACCGAAAGATTCCCTAGAATACGAGACGTCAAGTCAAATGGCTTACTTTTTTAAGCTCTAGCCACACTACCGTGCGTGTGTGCGAGTTTCGTTCGTGCGATTTCGCAGATCGCAGGAAAAATCACCTGGCAGCATCTATGTATAATTGTGATTACTCGTAATAAAAAATTATTCTCAATTGTATAGAAGAGATTTCTGACGATAAATCTTTAGAATAATGTACCGCGTCATCAATGTTCCATGAGTGCAGAAGTTGAGAACTTCGCTGCCTTACAATAAGGAAGATGAACTTTCCGACACCGGTGACTACTTTATTTTTTACAGTTTCGATGCAACTCCGAACAAAAAATCACTGTGAACGCAGGTTCTATTTCTTGTCTTTTAGAGCAAAGCGCTCCTATAAACAGCCACGGCTAATGTTTTGGCAGTTGTACAGTTGTGCTTGCGAGGAGACGATACATAGTTGGACGACTAGTTCAAAGCGAGCACGTGCAAAAAAAAATAAATAAATAAAAAAAAGACTGGCGCGTGCACATGACCTAACCCAAGCTCGCACCATATCGTCAGATATTTCCTATGTGCAGCACAAAGTGTTCGAACGCTAAGTTGTTTCCGTGTATACGCAACAGCAGGTGTCGACCACCAAAAAATTACTGAAGTGTCAGCCGTCACACCATGCAGCTGCCATCAGAAAACGTTACAAACTTACAGTGAAGTTTGGCTGGCTTTTGAACGTTCGAGTGAACTGTAATACAAAAATATGTGAAATTTCTGTAATTTACGAGCGCGTTTGGAAGCGTAGCGGCCTCTGATGGCGAAAAATACGATAGTGAGAGAGAGAGGCTCAAGATGCACATTCACACGACGTCCAGCCTTCTGCTTCCCGAATACAGAAGAAAAGGTTCGAACATTTTGTTTAGTTCTCTCAAGCAACTCTGAGTCCACCATAAACGTTGTTAAAATGTTAGCCGCCAAGCCAGTTTGCCCAGCAAGTTGGTAAGTCTTGGACAGCCTTACAAATTTGTAGTGAAGTAGAATTCAGAACGCTATTGATAGAGAAGCAACAAAGCATTAGGACTCTTAATTTGTTGGCTCAGCGTGCGGGGTAAAGAACGAGAGTGAATCCGGCTTTAAGCGCTACCTATTTTGCTCGACTATATCCTGTATGTTGCTAAGCGATTTTCACAGATATATGCGAAGACGCAACGTACCACGGCCGCGTGGACAATCTGGACATACTTCTGTGATAGTGTGGGAGTTTCTTTCAGCTAGTTCTGCTTTCGTTCGTGAAGCACTATTTGAAATAGGCCTGGTATAAGAGAAAGGGTCAGCATTACGCCACAGCACTCTCAGAGATAATGCACCATTGCTAAAGTTTTCATTCTGGTCGCCCAGGGTATAGTAGAAAATAAAATGAAGAGTTGCTAGTTTTGGATCATTGGGTAACCTTTAATAAGGTGAATATTCATTATTTCAGTGTGAATCACACTGTCGTATCTTATGACAATACTGGTCTCAAAAGTAAGTTGAATGGCTTCAACGACGACGTCCTTATGATAAGACTCCTGCAGAAACTGTGTTGATTGCTTGCGGCACAACGGATAAAAGATGCAACATCATCATCGAAAAACTACGCAGTCACCAATTTTTCCTGTACCTCATAGTGAACATTTTAAATAGACTACCCTCGGACGTTTCGAAGCGGAGACAGTAAAAACGTTCAAAAAGTGTCTAGACAAGCAGTGGGAGGAGCACCCTCCACAGCTTCGAACTCTTCCTTTAAGCTCATGAACTAAAACTCCAATTTCATTAGAAGCCACTTTGTTCCATCTTTTTTCGTACACTATCCGGTTTGACGTCCCAGAACCCCAACAGATCTGCAACAACTAATGCTTGCATGATAACCCCCCTTGGCTGGGGTTTCCCCTCGGACGTTTCAGTTTTTACATCACGGTACTATCTCATAAACGGCCAGAGCATGCGTCTCTGCTTTTCTCTGGAAATGGACCTGTTGGTAAGTCCAATTCATGCCATTTCAACTAATCAAACCTACCTAATGCGAATATCATCTTCCTTGCGTACGCCTAAGCTGCAGTTTACCGCTAACCGTAGTACAGTAAAAGTAAATAAATGAAAGGGGGATTGCATTCAGACAGTCATTGAAGACTCTGTCTTTTTAAGAATCAGAAAAAAAGGGGGGGATACAGACGTACAGATGGCGGTGTACCGCAGAGCCGTCCTTACATGCAGTAGGTAAGTCAAGAGATGTCTATTAGCATCTATCAAAATGAACCAGCCCAGACGTCACGCAACGTTCTCATCACAGTGGGTACATAAACTCAGCTGAATATTACATAAAAAAGGGTTTCTCGTAAATACTCGAGTCCGTCCAGACAACACAGCCCCGGCAGAGAAAGCCTCATTACCCCGGACTGGTAGGTCGATCCTGCGACAAAACACAAACTTCCATCACAACAGTCACCCACACACTCAGCGACTCTTAACACTCAGCGGCAGGTGCGAACACACAGACACACAAGAGCGCCCATACTCTTTGCAATACAACAACGCTTCTTGCGGATTCCACAGGGGAACAAGCAATAAGTTTTCGAAATTCTCAACACCGAGACAGGGCCTGACACATTGAGGGTCAATAGAGAACCGCTTCCCATACCGACCGACGCTTATATAGGGACCCTCGTTGCGCACTGCAGTCATTTCCTTTTTAGGTCTCCTCATGCACACACACAATTTTAGCTCTTAGTATATCCATGTATACATGTTTTAATGAATGTGCGGCGAGGTGTACATTGAACCCTACTTTTGCCGTGAAATCTCGAGAAGCACCGACCGTGCGCGGGTTAAGGACTCCAAGCGATGATATGGTATAACCAGTGATGGGCACCGTTACATGATATCGGAGGTCGTTACCGTTACTCGTTACTCAATAAAATTACCGAGGCGTTACCGTTACTCGTTACTGCCACAAAATTGCACGGGGCGTTACCGTTACTCGTTACTGTAACGACCGTTACTTCGTTACTCGTTACATCTGAGTTTTTTTGAATAACTAAATTGAACATAGTAAAAAATATGCTACTGTTATATACTATGTCAAAGCAGGCCTAACTTGAATTTTTTGCCGCTGAGTTCGTAAGAATATCTTTATTATAATGAAAGTAACATTCTAGGAGTTTGGTAGCTGATCTTTATTTTCCATGTAAGAGAAATATCCATAAAAGATTTAATATCTGTTGCGTGCACAATGAAAGCTTTCCAACATACGATAGCTACAGTATTAGCGCGTCATGGCTTGCATTACACACAACACTTTGGTCAGCACTGTTTTTTTCAGGCGAAGCAGACTTCCATAGGCGTAAATTAGAAAAGGAAAAAGCTGCGTTGAATCTCATTTTCATGTTACCGACAGCTATCTAAGAGCAGTTGAACTTTGCGTCCTCAAACATTTTATTGTGAAGAAAATATTTTTGAATTAGGCGACTGAAGTTGGCAGAAGCTGCATCCATTACAGTGGTAACACGAAGCTCTGTAACTATTGTTCACACGTCGTGTATCTTCTCTTCAATGATGCTGTACTACGATATTTGCATATTTGCCCATGAAACTGCGCCTAAACATTGCATGGACGTATCTTTCTTGTTCTTCGCACTAATGATTCTGTCGTGCAATGCATATTGTATCAGCCTGCTTGGTTTTGGTTATAATGCAGCAGAAGGTGAACCCCGCCAACTCTCCACTGCAAGTGAAGTCCTTCTTCCTTGGGTTGTAAAATATCACTGAAAACAGATTCATGTCTGGATGCAGTAAGTAGTACAGAAGTGGTACAAGAATACTAGAGAAAAATTGAGTATCATTTTGCTCATTTTCTACAGCATAGTAATAAGAAAAGTTCTTTAAATCAAGCAGAACAATTGAAACAGCGCCTATCCTGTGAGAAATAAATATACAAAAACGTATTTGTCCTTGGAACGTTAAATATGCGTCAAAGAAAAATCTCTTGATGCTGTCTTCGATCTAACGCGAAACGTTCAGCTCTCACCAACCTAGTCGAAAGTCTCACTAGAGAGGGCTTTAAAATCTATTTTGTTACTTCAGAGGAATATGCATAGGCCGCAGCTTACACTAATCTTGATTTTCCGCTCAAAATCCCAAGTGCACCAAATGGCAATTTGATAAAATTTTCATAAAATGTTTTCCAGTCGCTATAGCGATTTCAAACAAAAAGTTAACTGTTCGTTGTGATACATGAAATGTGTTAATCAGCAAGAAATGCTAATTCGTGTACGTATAGAGGTCAATGGTGGTAGACTGTAATAGAATTTAGGACACCAAAAAAGTTAGACTGGCTAAAATTCCTTTTTAGAATTTACCTTTGTATAGTACTCATATGTACGTGCTTCTCTCCATTAGACGTACTCTTTGCGCCGCCTAGAACCGTTTTTTTATTATTACCTCCGCCAAGGAGGTTAAGTTTTGTCAGCTTGTTTGTCTGTCTGTCTCTTTGTCTGTTATTCAATTATTCTGTCCGTCACCAATTGCATACCTAGCGAATCGAGGGCATCCTTTTCATTTCCACGGTTAAACTCGATGTATGAAATAAACCCATGTTCTCGAGGACATTTTACTGATAAATTTTTAGATAAGAGTGTTTTGTATCGAAACGGTATGGCACGTAAAAAATTATCAGAAACAGAGCATCTTTCATTATAGAATTTTAGTACCCTAGGAGTAAACGATGATAAGGCATCACAAACTCTATGCAGTCACTTTGTCTTTCCGGACTCACTAGTTTTGCAATACTATTATCAGAAGAGCTTGAGTTATCATCCAGCTTAGGAATTTGTAGGTGTATTCGACAGACTCTTGACAGCAAAAATCACGAAGATACACCCATCTGGCATCACTAAAAAGCAACTTTTGTTTATATGCAAATATTTGATCTTGGTATTAATAACCTGAACTTTTTTCTAATGTAATACTCCAGCAGCTTCTAGATTGGCATGTGCGACCAGTTGAGGCAACAAGTGAAGAGAGCACAACCCATCTTTCAATTTATTATAGGGACATAGAGCGCAGCTGATCTAACTGGAGCACTCTGAGAGCGCATACCTCCGCCAACCGAGGCAACGGTAGAAAAAAGTTCAAATTGGCTCGTAAACCATAATTTTCTTTGTATTAACTACAAAATCAAATTATTTGTGTCCTATGATAGTAATAACAACTTGTGCAATTTTCTTCAAGATCCGTTCATAGCTTTTAGAGTTATACTGCTAACAAAAGTTATACCAAACATACAAACAAACAAACTGATAGCACCAAAATTCAATCATTTACGTCATTCGACATTTCTAACAATTCCTATAAATTTCATAAGGATCCATTCATTATTTTTTGAGTTATTGTGCTAACAAGCATAAAATAAAAAACAGAGACAAGCGAATAAACGGATCATTACGAAAATTTTGTCATTTACTTTTGTAATATACCTAACAACGCATGTTAATTTCATAAAAATCCATTCATAATTTTTTGAGTTATGGCAGTGAGAAAAATGAGGCCAAGAAACAAACAAACAAGCAAACGGATGGACATATCTTCACCAAAAGCCAATCATCTGTTACTCCTAACATATCTAACAATCCCTGTAAATTTCATTCAAATCGGTTCCGAACTTTTTGAGTTATCTTGGTGACAGACAGACAGACAGACAAACAACAAGACAGACACAGTAACCGACGAAAACATAACCTCCTTGGCGGAGTTAAATATTGTTTTGTGAACATAACTCGTTCTTTTTATCAATAAATCCAAATTCCTGAAAACAGGAATGACTTATCAAATACCAAACATTCAATTGTTTTTTTCAGAGAATAATATTTTGTAATTTTTGCTAGGGGAGAGATTTCAGCTAAATTTGCTATGGAAAATAATTCTCATTGTCACATGTGAAGTAACATTGAAGCTTCGTCAACAAATAGAACTGAGTTAGCGTTGAAATAAATGAAAATCAAG
>LQNS02278096.1:27864773-27875365 GCA_001587735.2 Parhyale hawaiensis | reverse complement strand
TTATGTGGGCTAACAGACGAGGCTAACAACTCCCTGGACCTCAACTTGTGCTCCCTCTCAGCTTCCTCATAAGTAGCACCAGCCCGACGCCGCTGTTCCCTGAAAAACTGAAAGTCAACATCAGACCGGCTTGTACGCCAACGGACATATGCCTGTTACAAAACTACTTCTTTTAGTTTAATATGAGTGCAGCTGTATAGATTGGTAAAAAGTAGTAGGATAAAATTATTGACTACATAAAATGCTAATTGTATCAAACGTGTCGAAGTTGGAAAACCTGGAGGGCCTAGAGTTGAACTTGAAACATCCGACGTCGCAACCCTGGAAACCCATGTACGAGGGTGTTCTCTCAGGATACACGCGCATGGGTCTTTAGAAAATAAGAACAAGTTGAGAGAAAGGAAGAAGAACAGAGGCAAGCATCATTAGCAGGAGAACGAAACTGATAGTGAACCAATTAGGCAGTGAGGAAAGATGTCCCGAATTCAGAAAATATCGTAATAGTTTATCCATCCCAATGTGCAGTCGGGCTTGCCCCTACTACGGTCCATTGTCTGCCATTATCTAGGTATGTTGTTTTTGTCGAGCACATCAACAATACTAAGTCCTATAGCACTTTCTTGAACTGTCCCTTGGCAAGCATGTCTGCGACAGAGAGCGAAGTCAGAATAGGCGCTGCAGTGGGCACAAACGAGCCCAATATTGGTCAATAATACGCAGTCCTCGCAGATGTTGGAGACGCACTCAGAATGAATCAGGAAGAAAACTTAATTGTCCACGCATCAACCCCTCCGCCCCCCCCCCCCCACTGAGAAGCGAGAGCAGCACAGTATCCCTCACGACAACTTTTTCTACGGTGGATAATTTTATATTTGTCATATGGCGTAATGGAGCTATGGAAGCACAGTATAATGTTAACTGAATATTTTTAAAATTTGGTGAAAAAATTGCGGAATGCATATAATAGGTTTCAGTACAAGCAAAAAAGCCAATGATGCCAAGTAGGATTGAAGGAAGATAATTGAGTAACAAAAGAAAAAAGTATCTTAAAACGGGAATGACGCTTGTTGTGCCCCTCGTTTTTGATTAAACAAGTTAGTTTAAGCCTCTCTATCCGCAGCAGAGTTGTACCAAGGAAGGAAGAGCAAGGGATGCATACTTGGTATTGTATGCACGAGGATGTTCCCTCGCAGGATCCACGCGCATGAGACTAGCAAATCGGAAAAGAAACAGAACAGATGAATGCACCATTAGTACTACTATGAAAATAAAAATAAGCCAATGGGCACGAAGAAGATCCCTACGGCTCCTTCAAACGTAGGATAGCGAACGTGTCCATGGTAAGCTTGAGGCACATCCTACGCCCCCTAACGAGCGCGCTTCGTTATATAAAAACTTAGAACGTTAGAATATGGCCTGCAACGCGCAATGTATGACGGGAGAAAATATATATATATATATATATATTTAAACAAAGAGTGTAAGCTGTACAACCTGAGCAGTGGCGCAAGCAGGGGAAGAAAATATGGAGAAAAAACGGACAGTGTAAGCTTCACCTCGGCCGACAGTGTGATGTGATGCATAGTGACAGTTGGGAAAAATATGGAAGACGTACGACGGGCACTGTATGCAACGTAAAACGAGCTTTATGGCACGAAAAAAATCATGGAGTGATTAAGAAAGTGCATGGTAAAGAGGTCGAATAACTTTGCAAATATGACAGCTGAGTAAATTGGTATCAAAGATCAACGAGATTCAACAGGCAGCTCGATATTATATGAGATTTGAGCATATTTCGAAAAAAATTCGTAGTGATAACTTTTACAAAATAATACTTCACGACTTTTAACAGTGGTAAAGCAAATTTTGTTTTCACCCGTATAATAAATAAATATATATACATACAACCCAACCCTGCCCACGGATATTTAAACGCTTAGTGAGGAAACTGGTATAGAATATAGCAGTCTCTGACTTGAACTAATAAAGTAAACGGGAAATAAATGATTGGCGGGGAAAGTCCACAAGACCCACCAGCCAGTTTTTGTTAATTTATTTGTCATGTTAATGCTACTCATCACGATAAGTATTTAAGGTAGCATCATAAAACCTGTAGAATTCTTGTCTAGATGATTTGCAAGGTTAACAATGTGGAAGTATGCATATATGATTTCATTAATAGTTCTCTCTTAAATAAGTTATTATGTAAAGCTTCCCAAGCCCCGGCAGTGATGTTAGTGTGTCAGGGAATGTAAAATAACAAATAGCTCGTCATGCTATAGGAACAGCAGGTCATGGAAGAAAGGTAAGAACAAAGGTTTTCTGTAAGATGAGGAAAAAATGAAGCACGGAAAATTAAGGAAACAAAGTTGGCACGGGATAAACGGTTTACTAACTGTACCGAAGCGAAAAGCAACTTAGGGTGCCTCCTCAGCAATACAGTATGTATGCCTACCGTACGAATCTAACATAAAATTTTTGGTCATCCTATATTCCTCTCTTGAGGGAAAAATTTTACATTTCCAGGAGGTATCTTGATAGCGTGTTATCGCATCATTCCTTCAATGAGCCAAAATTGTTCGCAGAGATAGTTAAGCACTGCACCGATTAGGTCTGTAGCATGGCGCCTCGAGGAAATTTTTCGGGGTCAGAAGCCGTAGGTCGGCACGCAACCCGAGTCAGCAGCAAGAACCCGACGCCGGGGTTCACGGTGGAGGTGCCCACGGGCAGGAACGGTCCTCTGAAAACGGCGGAACAGTGGATGAATGGCAAGAGGATCGACGACAATGTGGGAAAACTGTGGCGAATCCACGACAAGCTCTACGACCTCACCAACTTCCTCGACAAGCACCCCGGAGGTAAGAATTTATTGCTAAAGATATTTTTGTCTCTGGGAGTTAGAAAAACAGAGTATATATGTTACGGCCCTTTTGCAAAATTGGCCATTTTGTAAAATGACCGGCCATTATGCAAAGAGCGCAAAATCGCGGCAACTTTGCAAAATGACCAAAAATTTACGACATTTTGCAAAATTGCCATGATTTTGTCCTGCTAGCAAACTAAAAGAACACATTGCAAAATAAACTTAGAGTATTAACACTTTGCAAAAATAGCCAAAAGTATGGACGGCCATTATGCAAAGAGACCAATATCGTGGTCATTTTGTACAATAACCTGGAATGATGCTCGTGGTGCTCTTATTACTGTTATTTTTTCAGAATAATTACAACTGTACAATTCACTTCCAGAAAATTCATGGTTTAATTTGAATACGTTTGTGCGGTTGAAAGTAGGAAAACTGTTTTTTATTCTAAATTGGTCAAAGCTGACAGAAGGAAAGCATCAAATACTTCGAGTTTGTTGAACAGATATGAATACGAAAAAACAGATTTTAAACATTTTGCAAAACGGCCAAAAGTACGGACGCCTATTATGAAAAAAAGACGTAATGAACAGAACTAATTTTACTAGCATTGAGCCACATCATCAGCGTGAGGATGAGGAATAAACAGTACTAATTTCATAAGCATTAATGAACAGGACTAATGTCATTAACAGCTATAAACAGAACTAATTTTATTACCATTAAACAAAAAGAACGACATACACAAAGCAACAGTTCTAACAATCGACATATACATCAAATTATTATGTCGACCCTATGAGAGCAACAGGCACTGCATTTGTATCTGCTATTGCATAAAACAGAGTTTTTTCAAACACCTGCAGCGTCTGGTCGTATATGACTTATGGCAAGAGCATTTAGTGAATCCTTGACCTTGTTCCATTGATTCTGCAATTGCTACTTGCAGCAGGCTGACATCCCGATCCTGCACAACATCGTTTAGCAAAAGGAGTTTCTCTAGACATGGGGTAAATTGATTGCGAGTGTACACCTAATACCTTCAACTACAATCTCAAAGATTTCATACTTTCGTGGCAAACGGTAGTCTAGATTTTTTTTTAACGTTAGAACGTTTGAGTTCACAAAACGATTCATAATTTGTTCGTATTCATTTCTGTGCAACAAACTCGAATATATGGTGCTTTCCCCCGTCAGCTTAGACCAATTCCGAACAAAAAAATAATTGACCAATTCTGAATAAAAATCAGTCTTCCCTTTTTCCACTGAATCAATGCATTAATATTAAACAATTAAATTTTTTGAAAGTGAATTGTAGACTTAAAATTATTCGGGAAAAACAGTAATAAGAGCACCACAAGCATAGTCTTAGGCTATTGTGCAAAATGACCACGAAATTGGTCTTTTGCATAATGGCCGTCTGTGATATATGCGTTTGGCACATACAACATTCTAATGTGTTGGCCTTAACATTCAAATGTATAGACGCATTCTTTGTATCATGCGAGTTCAGGTCTGTCGGATGTGACCGCCGTCTTCAGGTCAGAGTCTCTCAAATAAAGAACGAAAAAGTTGCGTACCTCACCATGTAAAATGAGCTTGCTTTCCAGCAAGCTAAAGTGAGTGATAGCCAAGATTATTAGGGACCTTCCGCCCGGAACCTATATCAATAAAAGTTGTCTGTCAAAACCTGTAACAACAGTTTCGGTGATATTTGTTATTTTCATAAACATACAGTAATTAACAGGCAAACTTCCGCCCCAATTCAGGCGGAAGCTGCCGGCCTTCCGAATGACAGGTATTTAAGGCGCTTGTGCAATCATGCGTCAGCTTATTCGGTACTTAGCATTACAGTACTAACATTGTCTACAGTATTCTGCTTGTAGCACTTATTCAGATGTAGACCTTGTACTTAGTTGTCTGCATTTATCAGTAGCATGCTTGCTACTTATTATTAGATTATGTCTACTAAGTCTTGTATAATAACATGAAAATAAACAAGAAGATCTTTACGACGTTCATTCACCATCCAGCTCTGTAGCCTGACAACATTATTCTGCACTGAAGTTAACTCTCCCAACCAAGTACGGTGACGAACTCAACTAGAACTCATCTACGCACGAAAGTTGAATATTTTACACCGTCAACACTTTTGGCCGTTTTGTAAAATGTTTACAATCTCAGTTTAGTTTGCAAAGCGGCCTTTTATTTTGTAAACGGGCCAAAACCATAACCATTTTTCTAACTAATGAGAATTTCTGGTCATTTTGCAAAGTTACCACGAATTTTGCCTACTTGTATAATGGCCAGCCACCTTGCAAATTGGCCGATTTCCCAAAAAGGCCGTAACATATACAGGGCCGGCAAAAAATCTTTACACTTCAATGGCAAAACACGAGAAATGCGAGTAGTATTTCGTTTGCCTTACCCGACACAATAAAGCGAGAAGATGTTAGTGATGATGCATTCCCTCCGCCTAGTCATAACAAACGTCCATCACCCAGCCAACCCTCAGCGAGGGTTGTGTGCTGCTGCAGTGAGGTTGATAGTGGGTCGCTCTTGCCGACGTGTTATCTTTCCTTTCTTATATTTTTGAAGTCATATAACTTTACACCTACTTTACACAATGGGTCAAAAATGCTTTAAATGAAAGAGTAAACCCTTGCGTTAACTATGCTAGAAAAACGAGACTCTGTGATTGCCGAAACCAAAGATCTGGGGATGTCAAGAGAGAAAATTTATCCGCTGAAGCGATAGCCTGCAGAAGGATCTGGGTCTTCAAAGTCGGCGTGCCGGAAAGAAACCCATGCTTTTCACGTTTCAGTATAGTGATCACAAGGATTTACTCCTTCATATGAAGCATTTTTTGACCCATTGTGTGCAGTAGATATAAAGTTCTATGCCTTCAAACTCATAAGAAAGAAAAAAATAACACGTTGGCAAGAGCGACCCTCAGCCAACCTCACTGCAGCAGCACACAACCCTCACAGAGGGTTGGCTGGGTGATGGACGTCTGCTATGAGTGGGCGGAGAGAATGCGTCATCATTAACATCTTCTTCGCTGAGCCTGCTGGTCTTTTTGTCGAATGGGCTAAGCAGGCGAAATCATAATTTTCGCGCCCCCGTTTTTCCCGACTTGGGTACCCAGTCATCAAAACCTACGGCAATAATAAAGCTCTTCATTGGTCTTGCTTGTGTTGAGGGTTCTGCTATAAAATATTCCTCGTACCGGTAGGTTTGATTTTCCGTTGAAAGATGAAACGTGTACCATCAAGGTGTTTGAGAAAGTAAAATTTTCCTCACGCAAATAAGAAGCGCGACTATTAGTCGTGAAATGCTTGAAACTCGAGTAGAATTAAGAAAATAAAGTTAAATAACATACTTCACCGGAACTTCAAGTTCCCCCTGCATCCTGTAGACCAGCAGTTGAAGCATCGGTCGGGATCAAAATCTGGCAGCAATACGAATTGAAAATGCTTTGGCCACCTGCTTAGCGTGAAATTAAAACTGCTAAGCAGCCATCCAGTTAAGGAAAACATGAGCGAAATTAATTATGAATGAAAAATCCATCCATGACCTGATTGAATCTCTGATTTATCATACTCATAGGATACATCAAACAGTACTAAGCTACTTTTCTAAGAGAATCGGACTTCAGAAACTACAATAGCTCAAGGGTATTCCAGAAACTATTTATACTTGTTATTGTAACTTGGATTTCCTGCTAACGTATCTTATTTCAGTTGATGAATTTTCTCTCATCTAAATCCTTGAAATAGTGACAAAGACACAGACTTAGCAAGCACGTGAGCGAGCTAGCAAGCAAGCCAACAAACAAACTTCGTGGTATATGGTGGGTCGTTTGTTAACTCACTTTCAACATTTGATTAACAGAAAACTTCCCTCTGCAGTGAGTGGCTCAGAGCGTATAATGTATATGTACATGGACGCATAGGCATCCGCATTCTCAACTTCATTTGCGGATGTTGAGTTCGTGCGGCGTCCCATACTCAGTCAAGTCAGCAGCACAGACACAGTAGCATGGACGATTTGCGAGAGGCACATCCGCTAATTAAGTTGCGCGTGCGACAGTTTAGTGTGTCTCCGGCACAACAAAAAGTGCGAAAAGCATAAGCGATCGATAAATTTTCAAATTTCTCACTATCTAATAGACAAAGGCAGACCGTGAAAGCTAACCGGAAAAAATCCCCGCTTTCTCCTGAAGCTATATTTGAGAGCGCTATTCATTTATTTGATTACAGCATACATTAGTAAACTAAACTATATTGTGCTAAGCTACATTTGAACCAATAATTGTAAGTGGGAATGTGGGTTGCAAGAACCCGTGAAATAGGTAATGTGAGGTGAAGTTAGGTGAGAATATATTCTAATTTATAATGAAACAATAATATTTTAGCAACACAGCATTTAGTGAAGGCTGGTGGAAACTTTCACAACATTAGAGGCAAAATCTAGTCCGGTATGGCCCCGTGATTCATCTTCTTTGAAGTGAGGCGTCATTTACACTTTGTATTTAGCACAAACACATTTAAGCGTATCACCGCATATGTTAGATTCATTCAATCTCCCGCTCCTCATGCACTGGCCAGCTACTCGAGTTTCACCCATGCACAATACACAGTAAGAAAGAAAGAAAAAACATTTATTTCTCCCCGTAGGAAGGTATTCATACAATACATGTAGTTGTATTACAGTGCATGTTCAGTACAATAGTGTAAAACAAGCAATGAGTCTTACACGCTAGGTTAAGAATTGAATGTACATTTCTACTTCACAACCTGCTGTTCGTACAAGAAAAAACAAATATATATATATATATATGTATATTTCTCCCCTTAGGAATTTTTTCATCAAATAATTCGCTTAAAATACTTGTTGAGGAAACTAGATTAAAACATCAAAATGAGCCTTACAGATTAGGGAGCAAATCAAGACGATTGTTGTCAAGTACAGAAGGTTTGAGCAATAAACATTCATATGGCTTCTCTCGCGTCAATAATATAACACTGAATACATTTTTTGTCAGGATTACGAACCCAAACTATGAAAGCGTGAGGCCCGATAGACCCCTCAAATATGTGCTTCGACTCGTCAGTTACATGTGCGGTGCGGTCACGGCTTAAGTTTTGTTTAGCCCCTTTGAGTCCGGTTACACTCTTTGCTTTCTGGACCTAAATTGCTTAGAGATAAAGAGTTAGGTAATTACACAAGGATTCAAACCATTAGGACATGTAAGGTGGGCGAGGACTGCTTTTTTCTTAAATAATCGCTGTTCTTAAAAAACAACCTTCAGGTATAATTAGCTGAGGTTAAGTTAGGTTAGGTGAAAAAAGTTACGAACTCGTAAGTCAGAAGGTGGGTAATGTTATGTCAGAATAGACTGCGCTTAGTTAGCTGTGGTCAGGTAAGGCTGCATTAGAAAAAGCCATACTAGCTTAGGTCAGGGTAGGTACATGCAGTACAGTATAATTTAACTTATTTTAATATAACTTGCTTCACAATAACTAACTATGAGCGATAAATGTACATTTATCGCGAGGGCTTTTTCCTACCGGGGCTTTCTTCCTCCCCGTGACAACACTATCATTACTGTATCTGGTGGTCAGTCATAAAATGGCCATCCAAAATAATATCTTTAATGGAACCCAACTTCCATTACTGTTCTTATATTTAGTTTTGTTCACACGAAATTTTTTCTATTTCCATTGCAGAGCTTCAATTTAATATGCGCGCTATGCGATCAGAGAACAGAAACTATTCTCTGGGAAATAGAAATGGAAGCTAGGCTAGTATTTACTAAAGCTACCACGTAGAGAAAACTTAGACGCACTCCATTCTGAGAATATAAAAATTTGACGAGGTAGCGGTCCCTATACTGCTCGGTATATTGATTTTCTCATAACTAATTAATCACATTCAGACAGACCAACACACAAAACGCGCATTATTACGTGGTGGGATGTAGTTAGTTCGCTATCGTCAGAAAGTTTAAGCCTCCGTTCCGAGCAGAATGATATCACAGAGGAAAGAGCAAGTGGCATACAGTATGCTGATAGAAACTGGGAACCGATGCATGAAGGTGTTCCCACACAGTATCAACGCGCATGGAAACAGCAAACCGAAGAAGAAGAAAAAGAACAGAATAAAGCACGAGCAAGTAGGACCATGAAATCGGCAAAGAAGCAAAGTGGGCACGACAGACAGGCGTCCCGAAGGCCTAGCTAATGGCTGAGGTAACCTACACGTGCCCCCTGGGGTTATGGTGGGATGAGAAAAACCGTAAGTGTTAATTTATATATAACACGCCAAAGTACAAACAAGCATCTAAGAGATTGAAATTATTTGCTCGCCAAAAGTAAAAATAAATGAGCAGGTAGGAAATATTTGCACACCTTCGATCGAATGCAGAACATATCTGTACTCTCTACAACCAGACACACGATACCTAACGGAATACCATGAAATTACTGGGATTGCTCAGTAAAAGAACCTCCAATATCATACGCAGTTCTTGGTCGCTTCCTTGATCCGGCATCGCTATCTTCCTCTTTGGTCGGTCCTTCTCTCTTTCACGCCGTTGAAGATTTAAAATAGGAAAAAATTCATCTACTGAAAACGAAGCCGAGTTACCAAGGAATTTCAGCGCTTGGAATTACGATGACAAACATAGCTCCTGAAATATAGGCTCAAAATTAAAAGTATGTACTGTGTTTCCTGAATCTCGTTTGGCTTTGATAAGTTGCAGACTGTTGCTTTGTACCATTTGCTATGATAAATTTCTTTGTACCAGTTAGAAAGGTTCAATCTTGGTTGGAGTTTTCGTTCCTTTCGGGCATAATCCATTGTGCTTGTGCCTTCTTTAGCTGGATCTTTTCGTGACAATTGAAACTTCACGCTGAACAAAAGCCAAATTATATTAAATTTCATTATTTCAATCGCCGTTAAATTTCGATCCTTGAATGTTCAACTATCGGCTGATCTGATATCCAGGTTACAATAAGCCTGATTGCTATATATTTTCTGGTGCTGCTCAACTTTGTAGCATTTCCGAACTGATATTCGCGCCTTCGTTGCAGGAGGGATATTTTGCTCTCGCAAACTCATGGCGGTGGAACTTGAGTTTCTTTAATGGAAGATCACGCCTGCAGGTATGAGACCTATTTTACAGCAAAATCTGTAGTGGAAGCAGAAACAATAAAAAGCTCAATTACTAAATTATTGCAGCCATTTTTGACGGGTGGGCCCTCTATAGTCTATCCACATTACAATTCTGCATTTCCCTCCGATAATTACTAAAGCAGTTACTACGATCGTGACGCTTTCATCAGTACTAGCTGGACCCGTGAAACTTTCACGGCTTTGTAAGGCCTTTCAGACAGAGCCGTGAAACTTTCAACACTGGGACTTGATGTGTGATATATCAAGTCCATCCTCTTGGTTGATAATATCCCCACTTCCCTGCAATGGAATAGCCAGGGGAGGATCGTGGGGAGACACTCCCTCCCTAAAAAGTTACACGCGCCGCTCACTGAAAATGAGGCCTTAAAAAAATGTACTGCTTAGGGCCTAGCTTTTGTGTCTCGCTGCCCTCCCCCCCCCCATCCTTGAATTTTGCTAGCACTCCTAGTGCCCACCCCCACATGTAAATTTTCCAGGTCCTTACCCGTTCATTCAGAAGAGCCCAGGGGCATAAAAATTATTAAAAAGA
>LQNS02278096.1:27826711-27842683 GCA_001587735.2 Parhyale hawaiensis | reverse complement strand
CGTACTACTGTGGGTTTACTGACCTTTGCTAGCAATAGGGAGGGTCGGGGGCGCAGAATGTTGCATGCAGCCTTCCGCAACTGGCGCCATAGCTCTAGAGGAACTGTGGTCGACTGTAACCGTATACTCGTCTGAGGCCTGTAGACCTACATCTGCAGCACACACCAGTGCCTGTGGGTTTCCCAGTTGAGGGTAGGGTCAAGTTGACTTTACATTTTACCTTCCATGTCTAGGGCAACAACATGCACAAAGTTGGGAAAGAATAGGAAGACCAGAAGCAAGCATCATTATTAGGAGAACGAAATTAGAAGGAAGCAAACTGAGCACGAAAGAAAGAAGACCCGAAGGCCTAGCTACAGCTAAGCTAACTACAAGGTGCCGCATGGTTGCTGCTCCCCATAACATAGTACGAGGCAGACCTATGCGCTACGTTGTGCCCCTCCCTAGCTAAATTTCTGACCGCTCTGCTGATTTGCCGTAAACCGAGGTTACTTTATCCGCATGGATTGCCATTGTCCAGCCGCTTTTTCCGATACGTACAGTCATGAGCATAGGTATTTATTGGACGGTTTAATAAAACACACATATTGTTCTCAAAATCATGTGCAAAAGGCTGGAATGAAAGTCAATTGCATAGAATCATATGTATTTCCCCTTGTTCTTTCCATTGCAACAATCAGAATTTCGAAATCGCTGTTGTAAGAGTGAAGTGAGCAGAAGCGTGAATATTGCAGGTCAAAAGTTATTATTGACACGGTTTATTATTTTTGTCTATTCAACGTGGGTATATTGGGCAATTCTGCTTTGAAGTCTTCCTACTAATACTCATTGTTAGAACTTTGTATTCAAAAGATGTTTTCATACTAATTTTGGTATTATTCCATTTCCGATAACCTTATTGTTACTGTATATTTTAACAGAAATAAGAGATTTTTGTGATGGTGGTGAAGGTTAAAGAGCACAACGTGTTGTAGCTTGTCTTGTTAAGGGGGAAGGCTATGATAAGATTTCCAAAAGGCAAACATTCCAAAGTCAACTGTTCGAGATAAAATACAGAAGAATGTCCGCAAGGTCATATCAAAAACAATAGGGGACTAGGAAGAAAACTGTTTTTGTCCGAGAGAGCAGAGCAAGGATTGTTAAATATCCAGCCAGAGCCCAAGGGCCACTGCAAAAGACATTGTAGATGGTCAGTGTGACCCTGGAGCTAATATTCGAAAAGTTTTGATCAGCGCTGGATTGAAAGTTTGTCGTCCGAGAATGACTCCATTACTCAAGCCCAATATCTTGAAGCAAGGATGGAGTTTGCAAAACGTCAAACTGACAAAAGAATTGCCTTCTGGAAGTAAGTTTTATGGTTGGACGAAACAAAAATCCAGCTATTTGGGCATAATAATATTTCACATTTTTGCAGGAAATCTATCGAAGATTTTTTTTTGCCAAGAACACCGTACCAACAGTGAAGCACGGTGGCGGAGGTTTGATGCTTTATGGATGTTTTGCTGCTACTGGACCAGGACGCGTTGTGAAGGTCAACGGTTTTATTAAAAAATAATAGATTGTGTAGAAATTTTGAATGGCAAGTTGAATTAGCAAAGAAACTGTCACTCGGTCGACGCTGATGCTTTATGCAGGACAACGACCCGAAGCATTCAGCTAATTTGACTAGAGAGTGGCTGGATAACAATGATATTAATATTTTGGAATGGCCTTACCAGAGCCCAAACCTCAATCCAGTAGAGAATCTGTTGAGAATATTGAAGACAAAGTAATGGAGAAACATTTCACTGACTCAGTTAGAAGAAATTTGTGTTTGGAAGAATAGAGTAACATTTTGGTCGAGAGTGCTTCAAGTCGGTATAAAATTATAACAAAAGACTGCATCAAGTACTTGAGGCTAAAGGTCATACAATCGAGCATTAGATATACGGTGTCAATAATTTGAACTCATGAATTTTCAAATTTAATTTAAAACTTTATTATTGCTAATATTTTTAGGAATCCGATTAATGCATCGGGAAGAAGAGGTGGCAATACATATGATTTTATGTAATTGACTTTCATTCCAACCTCCTGCATACGATTTTAAGAACAACGTGCGAGTTTTATTGCACTGAGCCAATAAATATACTCATGACTATAGAATAGGCACATGAGTGACTTAGCAAAGAAGTAGCACACCTTATGCATCAGTGGATTTTTAATTCCGAGTCTGGGTCCGCTTTTTTTTTAAATTTCTACCATCTGAGCAAACCAGCTGGACATAGTCACCCTCTGCGGGCAACGTAACCCCGTGTTACGGTACGGCTTTAGCTGCAGGAGGGGACCAAAATTTTATTACGGCTGCAGATAACCGTAGGGAAAATGTACACGATCAGTTTTCCCTACGGGTATCTCATCAGTCTAGGCGCAATCAATAGCTGTTATCGCAGGGCGACCTTCGCCACACTTGTTATGAAATTGGCCTTCAATGTCAGCCGGTCGCTCCGGCGGGATAAGCAGCTACAGTTAATGTTACGGTGCACTATGAAGCGATCTCTGCTGTGATTTGTGTAGCAAGTTTCACAAATACTGGACAGAAACAACCTTAGTTATGGGAAGCGTCCAAACGTTAGCTTCTGTGATCGAATGTTTCGAACGACTCGGTGCATCTTGTACAATGATGACACTCAGTCACTGAAATGATTTATTACTTTAACCTAAAATTAGTAACCATGAAAATATAGGACTCGCTATACTCAGGCGTTCTTCCTTAACTACAGGATCGCCTGACTCATCATAATACAAGCATAATAAATTTGAGCGTTTGGCTGCTAGTGAAGCATCTTGCAGACTTCATTGGTTAATTAACAATTAAAGCTAGTGAATGGTCGAGACGGCTCCTACTAACAACTAGAAGAAATCAAGGCGAAACTTTATACTCACACCTGCCCCTACGCGGATTCGTAGCACCTATGTGCGATTATGTCGCTACATCTGCAAACCTGTCTGAGTCATCGACAGACAACTCGGTTTGTTACCTATATGACAGACTCATAATGACTTACACATCGCGATCTGTTACCTACATTGTAGATTTGTCAAGACTAAAGACATAATTATACCTGTTGCCTTCATACCCATTTGTGTGGGGACACTGGACTATTTTCTCCTAGCCAGATAGCAGAGACGTAAGACTGCCTCCATAAAGCGTCCCTACAGCAGGGGACGTGGAGGTAATAGACAGAAGTGCTGGGCAAGGTACCGCGCCGTCATGTTTTCTGCTGCGCACCAAACCGAACGAAGGTCAGATGTAAACCGAACATTCACAGCGTCGGTGGCAGTGCTGGTGAGACGAGTGGTCTACAGTGGCCCTGCGGTAACGCGAGTTCTATCGACGTTCTGCTTCAACCAACGCTTACTTTTCTGTGTAGTTTCCAGGACAAAAGTCAGAAATGATTCTCTGTGTATATATACAAGAACTCAGGTTACAAGCAATATCTTTTGATAGTCAGGTAAAGGAAATGAACGTGAGGAAGTGGTGTTGGCTCTACATAGCACCTGTAGTGAAAGTATCGCATGGGTGAGAGTGTTGGGATACAGAAAGATGATGCGAAGACTGCGCTGAAAAGTTCGTAGACGTGGTATCGTAAAGTGAAGACCCAAAGAATAAACTAGCATTCTGTGCATTGTGTTTTGTTTTCGTTACTCTATACCGTCTAGAGAAACTCTATTCTTGCTCAACTTGCATTAAATACTCAGAGAAAATTTCTCTAAGCCTCGACTCCTTTGTCGCAACTGTGAAAAGTAAACAATGGCTGTAAATGTTTGAAAGCGGGTTCACACGACAATCAAATTGGAGATCAAACAAGAGAACAGTAAGAGCTATGATACGTCGACAGAAATGTAGAACTAAGGGACGAGGGCTTTCCACAGTTAGATTAACGTAACGCGTAAGTAAGCAATCCGAAAAGGAAAGGAAATTATTACATACGTTAATTTAAGCCTCCCTAATCCACAAAGAATTTGACGTTTTAGGACAGAAAATAAACGAGATATGTAGCATGACAAGATAAATGAGGAACCCACACGGTTGTGGAGTCAGTTGATTTAAAGGGAAGTCGGAGTCGGAAACCCGCTTTCTTCAGGAGTCGGAATTCAGTACGATTCTGACTCTGGAATACCATTTTATAAAATTTAAATTTTTTAAAATATATTCTGGATTTATGCTCTTTACTTTAAAAAATAAAAATTTTCATACGTGTTGAAATATTGTTTTTAGCTTAATCCATGTATCTATTTACCATTGACAGTGAAGTACCTCGATGGATTAAGCAGTGTTTTGCCAACAGTTAACTTATCCAACTACTTATATTTTGATAACTTACTTTATCATTTCAGTCTCAAATGCTGTACATATTAAGATTCCATTTCAAATACCAAAAAAATATTCACTGCAGCTTAAGCTGGTGTACATTTTAGCATTCAGTACATAGCATGTATAAAGAGTTCTATTGAATGAAATTACTAATGAACAATAAATATAGCTATGAAAATTTAATGCCCAAAATTTGCTAATGATGCTAAATATTATTGTAAATGTTACAAAACTACTCCCTTTAGTTAAATATGAGGGCAGTTGTATAGATTGGTAATAAGTAGGATAAATTTATTGGTTACATAAAATGCTATTTGTATCAAACGTGTCGAAGTCGGAAAACCTGGAGGGGCCTAGTGGTGAAATTGAAACATCCGACGTCGCAACCCTGGAAACCCATGCACGAGGGTGTTCTCTCAGGAAACACGTACATATGGGTCTAAAAAATATAAAAACAAGTTGAGAGAAAGGAAGAAGAACAGAGGAAAGCGTCATTAGCAGGAGAACGAAACTGGTAGGGAACCAACTCGGCAGTGACGAAAGATGTCCCGAATTTACTAAATATCTTGATAGCTTATCCGTCGCAATGCGCAGTCGGGCTTCCCCTAACTACGGCTCACTGACTGTTATGCTCTATGTTGCTTATATCACATAGATCAACAATACTTTGTTCTATAGCACTTACTTGGACTGTCCCTTGGTAAGCATATCTGCGAGAGAAAGCGAAGTCACAATAGGCGCTACAGTGGGGCACAAACGCGACCAAAAATATTGGTCAATAATACGCTGTCCTCGCAGATGTTGGAGACGCACTCAGAATGAATCAGGAAGAAAACTTTGTCCACGCATCAACCACCTCCCCCCTTCCCACTGAGAAGTGAAAGCAACACAGTATCCCTCACGACAACTGTTTCTACAGTAGACAGTATTATATTAGTAATATGGCGTTCTTGACTTATGAAAGCACTACATATGCTAACTGAATATTTTTTAATTTCGGTGTAAAAATTGCGGAATGCATATAACAGGTTTGGGTACAAGGAAAGGCAAACGATGCCACGCAAGATTGAAGGAAGATAATTGAATAACAAAAGAAAAAAGTACCTTATATTAAAACGAGAATGACACTAGTCGTGCGCCTCGTTTTTATTAAACAAGTTAGTTTAAGACTCCTTATTCGCAGCAGAGGTGTTCCGGGTAGGAAGAGGAGGGGATGCAAACTTAGCATTATATGCACGAGGATGTTCCCACACAAGATCCACGCGCATGGGACTAGCAAGTCGGGAAAGAAAAAGAACAGATGAAAGCACCATCAGAACTAGCATGAAAAATTGAAAATAAAAGTAAACAAAAGGGCACGAAAAATATCCCTAAGGTCTAGATAGAAACGGCTCCTTCAAACGTAGGATAGCGAACGTGTCCATGGTAAGCGTGAGGAACATCCTATGCCTCCTGAGCAGCACGCGCTTCGTTAGAAAAACATGGAAAGTTAGAAGATGGAGCTGCAACGAGCAATTGCATGACGGGAAACAAATATATACATATATTTAAACAAAGAATGCAAGCTGTACAACCTGAGCAGTATCGCGAAAAGGGGGAGAAATATGGGGAAAAAATGCACAATGTAAGCTTCATCTCAGCCGACAGTATGATGTGATGCATAGCGACAGTTGGAAAAAAATAGGGAAGACATACGACGGGCACTGTACGCAACGTAAAACGAATTTTACGGCACGAAAAAATCAGGGAGCGATTAAGAAAGTGCAAGGAAAAAAGGTCGAATAACTTTGCAAATATGACAGCTGAGTAAATTGGTATCAAAGATAAACGAGAGTCAACAGACAGCTCGATATTATATACAAGAGATTTGAGCATAAATATTTCGAACAAATTCGTAGTGATAACTTTTACAAAAAAATACTCCACGACTTTTCACAGTGGTAAAGCAAATTTTGTTTTTACGCGTATAATAAATATATATATATATACATCCAACCCAACCCTGCCCACGGATATTTAAACGCTTAGTGAGGAAACTGGTAGGCTATATAGTATACAACATAGCAGTCTCTGACTTGAACCCATGTAGTAAACGGGCAAATAAGTGATTGGCGGGGAAAGTCTACAAGACCCACCAGTTTATGTTAATTTATTTGTCATGTTAAAGCTACTCTTCACGATAAATAGAGTTGCATCATAAAACCGGTAGAATAGTTGTCTAGATGATTTGCAAGGTTTACAATGTGGAAGCATGCATGTATACTTTCATTAATAGTTCTCTCTTAAATACGTTATTATGTAAAGCTTCCCAAGCCCCGGCAGTGATGTTAGCGTTTCAGGGAATGTATAATAACAAATAAGCTAATAGAGCTACATGTATCCAGATGCTCGTCTTGCTATAGGAACAGCAGGTCATGGAAGAACGGTAAGAACAGAGGTTTTCTGTATGATGATGAAAAAATGAAGCAAGGAAAATTAAGGAAACAAAGTCGGCACGGAATAAACGGTTTACTAACTCTACCGAGGCGAAAAGCAACTTAGGGTGCCTCCTCACAAATGCAGTATGTACCGTATGCCTACCGTACGAATCTAATATAAAAATTTTGGTCATCCTATATATTCCTCTCTTGAGGGGAAGATTTTATATTTCCAGGAGGTATCTTGACAGTGTATTATCGCATCATTACTTCAATGAGCGAAAATTGTTCGCAGAGATAGTTAAGCACTGCACCAATAGGGCTGTATCGCATCATTACTTCAATGAGCGAAAATTGTTCCCAGAGATAGTTAAGCACTGCACCAAAACGGCTGTAAGATGGCGCCTCGAGGAAATTTTTCGGGGTCAGAAGCCGTAGGTCGGCACGCAACCCGAGTCAGCAGCAAGAACCCGACTCCGGGGTTCACGGTGGAGGTGCCCACGGGCAGGAACGGTCCTCTGAAGACGGCGGAACAGTGGATGAATGGCAAGAGGACTGACGACAATGTGGGAAAACTGTGGCGCATCCACGACAAGCTCTACGACCTCACCAACTTCCTCGACAAGCACCCCGGAGGTAAGAAATTATTGCTAATGATAGTTTTCCCTCTGGGAGTTAGAAAAACAGAGTATATATGTTACGGCCTTCTTGTAAAATTGACCATTTTGTAAAATGACCGGCCATAAAGCAAAATACTCAAAAACGTGACAACTTCGCAAAATGACCAGAAAAATTCACAACATTTTGCAAAATGGCCATGATTTTGTCTTGTTTGCGAAAAATAAAAAAAAAACACATTGCAAAATAAACTATCGTTTTTCACGACGATTTTGCGTTCACGTAAGCTTTCGTGCGCGTGCCACCACTGAAATAAACACTACCTAGGCAAACCTACCCTTACCTAACCATCTAACCTAACCTTACCTAACCTTCTAACCCAACCTTACCTAACCTTCTAACCCAACCTTACCTAACCTTCTAACCCAACCTTACCTAACCTTCTAACCCAACCTTACCTAACCTTCTAACCCAACCTTACCCAACCCAACCCAACCCATCCCAACCCAATCTAAACCTTTCTAACGTTACCTAACATTATCTAACGTTACCTAACCTAACCCAACTTAATCAGCGATACAGCGAGCAGCGCGGCGTACCAACTTGAACGCCGTTCACGCGCACACGATCTGCGTACACAAACACGCACACATCTCCGTCGTGAAAGACGATAGCGCTCCCAGGCTCTGGATCCCCGCTTTCAGTGCTGTATGATATTGTAGTAGTTGAATCTTCACGCCGAGCAGACGCCTTTTTATACCGAATGAATTTACATCGCAGCCAAAGTTCGATGCTGGAGGTTCATTAATCAGTTTGTATCCACAATACGGTGAGCCCTGGGCATTTCCAGAGAATTCTTTTGATTGAACTGTATTTTTCTTAGTGCAGCTTAACGGTTAATCAATTCCAAGCTGATAGTCACTCCTTATCTCGCAGGGGGGACATTTTGCTATCGCAAAACTAATGGTTGTACAGCTTGCTTTTCACTAATGGAAGATCAGGCCTGCAGGGATGAGACCTATAATACAGCAAAACCTATACTGGGAACCAGAACAGTAAAAAAAGCTCAATCAAAAAATTTTTGCTGTCATTTTTGACGGCTGGGCCCTCTAGTAAATCATAAATGGAAGTGGACCAGTGTACGTGGGACTAATCAGCTATGTGAAGGGGTCAGAGGTCAACTCGTTACCGGGCAATTGGAAAAGGAACATTGGAAGAAAAAGTAGTATGAAAGTAACCAAATATGGCCAAATGCCCGTGGTAATGAAATGGCTAACTGTATGCCATTGTCGAGGCTAGATTAATTTATTTTCAAAAATTATTCGTACCTAGACGTTAACGCTGCAGTTTTCAATACGTTCCAATATATAGTAATGCCAGGGTAACGAACCTTACACTCATTTCTAACAATATAAATGGAAAATGACACACAAACTTTCAGATTTCGATATAAACAATGAATTCTCCAACTATTGCAAAATATGCACGGAATCAGAAACTATCCACATCAGACAAAAAGTGGTGAAATAAGTGTTTACGTATTTGTCTATGCTTAAACAACTGCAATTCATAATTATCCAATATAATTTACGTTGAGAGTAATCTGCAATAGTGTTAGGACTCAATCATATTCATTTGAAGTCCATGTTCAGAAAGCATGGGACCGGTTTCTCATGATGCTGTTTGGTGACATGGTAAAACGTATAAAAAAGTTTTCTGATATGAAAAATCGCACCGTTGGCAAACATAAAGCTGGAATTTGCTAAAGAAAAATATTAGACCAATTGGAAACGGTGCCAAAATTGACACTTAGTCGATAATAAAACGTCAATCCAATTGAAAATATGTGGCGAGAGCTGAGTGTCAGCGTTCATGAATGACACCCAAAAATATCAGCTATCGAGAAGAGAGAACCCAAATTTCTTATAGTCGTAAGAATTTGATTAAATATATCAAGCTTTTGGCGAATGTAATTCAGCAGAAACGTTATACAATATTATGTAGTTATAACGATCTTTTTAATTATGAATACTTTATGATATTGCTCGCGAATTCTTTGTTTTATACTCAAATTTCTAAATTTTGTTCATTTGCTCAATAATTTACCGAAAATATGTGCAAGTTTCATTGCCCTGGCATATGTACAGTGGGGCTCGAGATATTAGTGATGATAATTATTTTGCGATTATATAAATAATATTCATCAAATTTAGCTTGTATTTCATATATATAGTGTAAGTATTGTTTTTAATGATATGCCAACATGAAATTGTGGTTTTATTTCCAAACTTTTATTAATTTAATTCTTTTAGAGAATTTAGTACTTTTCAGGTGGCTCGCGTTAGTAGTCACTCATCAAGAACCATCATTTTAGTGTGAGTTAAGTTATTGTGTGAATTATGATAATAAAAATAAGATAATTAGGTAGCTTATTCTTTATTTAGCAAAGAATGACTGAGAAAATTAATCAAAATAATGCTTTATTTCTTGACATAAGCTCCCTTATTTTGAATTATTTGAAACTGCTTCTCAATGACAGTTTCGGTTAATTTTATGATGGTAGATTGTTGTACAGAGGCCACTGCGTCTTGTATTGCCTCCAAATCATCTTTGGAAGAAAACTGGCGGAGATTTGCATAAACCTTGCGTAATACGACCCAAAAATTTTTAATGGGGTTCAAGTGTGGAGAACAGGCAGGTCATTGCATCAAAGTATAATCTTTGAGCCCCACCGACGTTAGAAAGTCAGTGGTAGCTTTAGCAGAATGTGATGGAGCGCCATCATAAATTAATACGATCTTCTTTCGGAGAGACAGTGGGACATTTTCAAGCCACTCCATCAACACTGACAGAAGATGATCGTAATTGGCCATTGAAGTTAATTTAACGTCTTCCGGTACGCGTACTGGGCCAATAATTTGATCATTAATGATGCCAGCCAACATCACTATGACCACCTCCTTGTTGGCGACGAATACGAGTGGGGCGCTGGAGTCCAGAAACGACCCATCCCTTTGACCAATTGTCGGTTCCATCCAGGGTTGCTCTGGATTCATCAGTAAACAGAGTGTACTTCGTTGGTAGTTTCATGTACTTGTGGGCTCACTGTACTCTCCTTTCGTGGTGTTTGGCGTTCATTGGAGTCGTTTTAATGGGTGATAAGTTTTTTTTTCCCCATCTCACGAAGAACTTTGTTCCGGGTGGATCTCGGCACATTTTTCAACCCTGCAGCAGCAAATATCTCCGCCGTTGCTCCCCGAATTGGCTCTCATTGCGTGAAAATTCTGCGCAGGTTTCGATCAGTTTTAAGCTTGGATGACCCCGCATCTGACCTCTTCTTCCTTGGAGAGGGATCCGCTAAAAAATGAAATTTAATTTTTCTTTAGTGGCGGTCCAGTGCTTTGGCTATTGTTTCGACAGGTGTACTTTTAGCAGTTTTTTGGATGATAAGAGACTTCGCATCGGTAGATAAATCTGTTTTGCGTCTCATAATGGGAAAATAATATTGGTAACTCATAGCTAGAGCCACTCAATTTTACCAAAAATACTTAAATCTACTAAAATATATTAAATCAGGTTGTTGATAATATGAATATGTAAAGATATCGCACCCTATAATAGCTCCAACTATGAAACCAGAGTCTGCAAAGAAATGAAAAAGTTATTATCACAAATTCGTTTTGACTATTACTAGTATCTCGAGCTCCAGTGTAGTTCTTGGGTAGAGTAAAAAATACACCGTTATAACATTTTTTCAAAGTTCTAGGATATCAAGGCCAAAGAAAACCTCGTTAGGTGTATCCACTGCATGCAAGATAATAAATGATGTTCAGTTCTTTCTGCGGGGGTATACGTCTGAGTTGAGGGAGAAACTGGCGAATGTAGCACACCATACAAGCTTTACCTTCAGCCGCCACGGTGTCACCGAGCCTGCAATGTTTTTCAGAAAATTCGACCAGTTCAAAACTTCCCAGTAGTATTACCACAATTCATACACTAAAGATAGTTATATCAGATCTATGTGTTTCTACATGCGTTTGTACATAACTTCAAAATAATGCCGTCAAGTCAATGACGTCACGCCATAGTGAAATTACCCAAGATGCCTAGCTATTGGCTTGACTTCGTAATTATGAAGTTATGTACAAACGTAAGCACCAACACCTAGATCTGACACAACTATCTTTAGTGAATGAACGGTGGTATCACTACATCAAAGTAAGCTCGGCCTAACTCGTATCTGATCCCACAGGTCGGCTCTGGCTGGAGACGACGCGCGGGACGGACATCACGGAAGCCTTCGAGTCAGCCCACCTCAACCCTTCAGTGGCGAAGATCTTGCCAAAGTACTATGTACAAGAAGCGAAGACTAAGAGGAATTCCCCCTACACCTTTCACAAAGATGGCTTTTATGCCACACTTAAGAGAAAGGTGAGAGATAAACCGTTTGAAGTTGATCACTTTTTGCAACGAGTAAGACAGAACAGAAATCTAAAGCTCCCCAATCCATGAAACTACATAGTAATCAGTAATCTAAAGAGACGAGGAAATAACGAATGCGTAGCATCCCGAGTAGTGCACACCTGGGTTCCGGTAAATGCGAGGGCACAGGCCACACCATACTGCATGGTGAGGTCTATGGCGTGGGTTATATTCATGTTCATGAAATAGCTCGCATATAGGTGAAATGGTATTAATTGTACCCATATTTAGCTGCTTTATATAAACGCTCTTACGTTTCACGATCAAATCCCCTTCCCCGCCAAATCATAAATCGGACACTTTTTTGTAATTATGCGGCACAGAAGCACAGCTAAAATATTATAGTACCGTAACGTCATATTAAAATCACTATTTACGAGGAAAACCTAAGAGGCTGTATTATGACAATAGGTACTTGAAGATCGCAGATGCGTAAGAAGGAGTGAGATTGAGGCTGGCCAAGGCATCCCAAAGTACAGTCCTGCGACAGTGCCTCGAAAATGGTCCGATCGCGTACCTACAGTCATGATCAAATGCAGCCTGATATTTCTGATACCTACTCTACTTGTTTCAGACATATCTCGATAGCAAACATCATTTCAACTATTTAAGGTTACAAAATACGATAGTTTGAGCTTTCTATCCGTAATATAATGTCCTTAGTGTGCAGAGAAAGTAGAAGGCATCATATACATGAGTCTGCGTCTCGTAATTTATCCAGACACTGTACGGGTCGCACAAGCCTTGCGACGTGCACACCTGTACTTTAATTAAAGAAAGCCTTGGGCAGAGTCAGTCACACACGGTTCGGGTCGGCTCACCCAATTGGCAAACCGAATAAGAGCGAATTTTCCTGGCATAGAGAGTCAGTGGTCACAATTATCCATTCGCATATTCCGAACTCGTATAAAACAAGAACAACGTGCACATAACTTTATATATATATATATAGGAAGTAAAGAAGTGGTCGAAGACTTACTAGAGCATCAATACTTGGTTGCATCGCGCCGAGCTCAGTGATTTTTATCGCGGTTTCTTTGCCGAAAGTCTCACGTTTAATGCGACTTCGGATGAGTTCGACTGAATTCGCGTGGCCAGCGCGCTACGACCGACAAGAAATAGCTAAGGCGAAAAGCATCTCAATCTTATATGGCACGGCTGTTTGCTAAGCAAGGAGACGAAAAAAGAAAAGAGCAGACGACAGAAGAAAGAAACCCTGCGCGGAGAGTCCCTTACGTTGCTCGAGCTCCCTAGACGGGAGCTGGTAGGAGTTCCATTTGATGAGTCGCTTACCACCGTTCGGTGGCCCACCACGGAACAGAAGGAGAAGTAGAAAGGAACTTCCTGACACTAGAAACTAACCTCACCAGCAGGAACTACAGCCACGCGCAACATCTACGGAAAAAGCATTTTGAACATGCTCAGGCTTTGTGAGGCTCAAAAATATTCTGAAAGGGCGAAGGTCCGCGAGAATATACCACTGAGAGCTAATTAAAGGTAGTGAACAGACTGCTTCACAGCACTGACTGTTAGCATTTTGTGATTATAGGGCAGCAAAGTCTGAGCAGCTGCTTATGGTTTGTGGACGAGTCGGTCCTTCGACTTTCCTTTGGAATTTTCGACTTCGGAAGCCTCTTTGTAACTAAAATGGTGCCATGATCGACATTGCTAGCGTTGTTTAAGAGCGACGTAAGTTGTTTTTTGTTTCTAAATACTTTATACTCGTCAAAATAAGTTCGACGGCAACATTACCGCAGACAAACAAGTCCTTTAATGAATACACACCACTCGGTATCGCTACATTTCCCAATATCTGTACTTACGAGGTATGTGCGGTAGCTGAAGTAGCGACCCTAGTATTTTAAAGCATTTTGCTTAATTGAACTATTGCACAGTGTCGCCTATAAAGTAGGCAATATAGGTGCCTTGGCACGCCACGCGGCGCTCTTCATACCGAACTCAAATACTGGAAGTGCCTGCCGTTTGTTACTGTATTATTTTACAAGTGTTCTGCAGGGTAAACAAATAGTGTCATTTGAGCCGAATCCTCAAACTAAGGCCTCAAATACTGAAGTCTAGAGAATAAGGCGTCTGAGAAGCCACAAAAATCTTTTTACTTGCCCAAAACCCGTCAACTGGAATCGTAGCACGGCGCGGGTGTCGACAAGCAACACCCTTATGTTCTTGATGTTCAGTCTCACACGAAGAACATTTTTCAAGTTCTACTTAAACCTCCCGGCAAATATTTTGGTTTACTCTTTGGCCTTGCAGCACAATTCCTTCATTAAGGATGATGCTCTCTGGCTACAAATAAAACAATTATTTTGGTCTCGGGATCGCTCATTCTGACTTTTTTGATTATGGTGAAATGGAAAGTGTTATACCTGGCCCTGACGCTGTGTTTCTGGAACAGATCACAAAATTGAAGTTTGACTCTTCGCACAGTAGCTTTATACCCAAATCTTATAGTTACCCAACTTTTAGAGCACTTCTGCTCAAAACAGGCACTTACTTTTGAAGCGTTGTAGAAAATAAAAACTCTTTACAGACCCAACAGCTTTGATATACCTGATAACTCTACTAACTTCAAACTCGACTAGACGACGCACCAAATGTTCGCCTCGTTCCCTTCGAAACAGCAACCAACCAATAATTTCGAATCTTATTACTTTATTTACACGCCCTTGTGGGTAAGCTAGCAGTGAGAGGCCATACATACAGTGAAGCCCCATACGCCGCGCCGTTTCATTATTACATGTATATCGACATAGACCATACCACACCCGACTGTTAACTCAGCTAAATGAGTCCTAAAGTTTTTTCAAGTAAATTTCAACATCAGTTTTTAATTAACCTGATAGCGGACTGTTTCGAGTAACCCTGACGGCCGGTTTATTGCCAAAAAATTTCTAAGAATATAAAATTAATTTTTTAATGCCTTTATGTCATTACCTTTTATAATATGAATACTAGTCAGTTATTCGGGGTTGAATAGATGTCCCTACCCACAACTATAGCGTGATCCACAGTCATTAGGAACAAAATGGGAGATTGACATTAGTTATCATACGTGCCTCAATAAAAAAAAAATCCCTACGGTGATGCACGACATAGATTTGACTTCAATAAAAAAATCCTCAATTTAGGTAATGACTGTCATTTTGACGGCAAAAAATTTATTTATTGTCGCCCAACGATGACATATTGTTATTACAGAATATTGTCGAATTCGAATTCCTCGTTAGCTATTAATTAAATTTTTTACATCGCTATGGTTTTCTAGCACTGCTTCAGAGTTAATCCACCGAGAAGGGGTATGCAGGTGGATCATTTCACCGTCAAAATTTATTGGGCCTCATGACCTCAGGTGCACCTCAGTGATTTTTCCGCAGGGGATGTTGCATCTGGCTTCAGTCCTGCTAAAAATGGTTAGTTTGTAGAGATAAGTAAGTTCTCTACATTTCTTATCTGCTCAGCGAGGCGGGTCACCGACCACGGATGTAGATTCCCGATCATACCTCCATGCCGCCGACTGGTGGTAAGCGACCCATCCCTTGGGACTCGTATCTGCTCCCGTTTATTGGGGATGCAGGGAAGGGACCCTCCTCACGGGTGTTTCTTTTTCCTTTATGCTCCTCGCTTTCCTTTTCATTTCGTTTCGCAGAGACTCATTGTGCCTGTGTCTGTCACTCGTAGTGCACAATACAGTGAAAGAACCTGCATGAGTTCTGTGATTTCTCGAGCTGTGGTACCGGCTATTGGTGAAATTTATCTTAGATAGCTATTAATTATCTTTGCTTCAAAAATAACGGGGAAATATCAGTGCAATAGTAGTTTTTTGTTAATTATCACGCATTTATGAAAGTTTTATTACTCAAAAATTAAGCTATGTATGAAATTTCGAGTAGACTGTCACGTATGGCCGTGTAGTCAACGGCATAGCGTCTGTATAAGGATCATGAGACTATACAAGGGTGCAGCTATTTCAAATTGTTTCCCCATCAATTCATTTGGGCCTACAGAGTGTCCTAAAATCTTCATAGTTGCGCAAAAATACGTATTAAAGCATCTACGAACTTTTTTTTAGCTTTCTGAAGG
>LQNS02278096.1:27774017-27789366 GCA_001587735.2 Parhyale hawaiensis | reverse complement strand
GTGTCTCTCGCAACCCTAGATCGTGCCTCTGGCACCCCTGCATCGTGCTTATGGCAGATCGCATTGCACCTCTGGTACCCTCGCATTGTACCTCTGGCACCCTCGCATTGTACCTCTGGCACCCTCGCATTGTACCTCTGGCACCCTCGCATTGTACCTCTGGCACCCTCGCATTGTACCTCTGGCACCCTCGCATTGTACCTTTGGCACCCTCGCATTGTACCTCTGGCACCCTCGCATTGTACCTCTGGCACCCCCACATTGTACCTCTGGCACCCCCACATTGTACCTCTGGCACCCCCGCATGTACCTCTGGCATATCTATCATAACTCTGGCACCCCATCCATATCCAAGGATGATGAGACTCCACAAGGGTAACCCGCGAAGTGATGCTCTGCTGCAGTGCACGATGTGCGACGTCACAAAATTCAAGTACAAACGGTAATACCAGGAAGCAAAGAATGCAACGGGAGGACTCAATAGGACTGAAATGAAACATAGCCTGAGCAAATTTACATCACATTGACGAGTCGAAGTGTTTAGGTGTGGGACCTCAGGCCTTCGTATATGGTTTTCTTGCCCATATCACCGTATTTTTTCGATTTATTTCATTCAATATTCCGCTCAAGACTAGCCAGCTACTTGAGCTGCAAAATATCGAAAAATGTTGTCGCCAAGTACAGAAAGTTCGGCAATGGCTAACTGTTACTGTGGTTTCTCCCGCGGAGAGAATTGGCTATAATGGTGCTTATACATGTTGGTAAGGAATAGATATATTCTGTGAAGAGTGCTGTGAAGTGAATATGAAGTGTAAATAAGGCTTCAATCAAGAAAAAGAAGTTAAATTGAGTCGCCGAAAGGGAACAAATTCGGCGCTAGTGTTGTGAAAGTTTCCACCAACGTGTACTGCAGTTTTCTATAGTTAATTGCTAAATTAGTATATATTATCTTCATTTATTTATACGCTAGAGATGATTTTCGCAATTTAAGACGTTTTTTCTGGTGAAATTAGTTAAAATAATCCTAGGCTGCTCAGCCATAGATTCATCGATGATGACGTCACTTTTTGGTGCTAATTTTTCGTGAGTCCTCGAGTCCCGTTACGCTCTTTGCTTCCTGGGTAATACGCAGCTAATTTACATTGTTTCTCCGTCATTTCATTAAGGCCTACAGAGTGTCCTACATGTCCTACAATCTTTTTAGTTGCACACAAATACGTATCAAAGTATCTAGGAATTTATTTTAGCTTTCTGAAGGATCAAATTTTTAAAGAATGTTGGTTAAAAGGCAGTTAAAAGAGCACATGAATTGAACCCGGCATATGCCTGCATGTGTCAGACGCATTTTTATTTTTAGTCATATTCTAGTGGTGAAAAGCAGATTTTTAGGTGAACATGATTTTGGTGTTCCCACAAAGTCTTTTTTTTTTTTGCGGATTTTATAACTTTGAGGGATGCTGTTTCGGAATCTACTTCATGCCACCTTGGTTACCTTGGGCAAACTGCGTAACATGCTAATTAAATCAGCCATTACCGAAAGTTGTTTTTCAGGCTCTAGCTCGCTCATTTGAGGAGGTACAACGGAAATATCAATGTCTACAACATGTGTAGAAGGTCGAAGATTCTAATTTTACCATTTTGTCATAACTTGCTCATTTACAAAATTCTGCAAATTAGGCGGCCATTGGCCAAATTTTGTAGTAAGCCTATTATAGATTGCTTACTAGGCAAAATAAAAGGGTAATTTTTGAATCTATCCCAAGGTTTTCAAGGTCTCTGATTCTAGTTTTACCATTTTATATAATTTTTTCCATTTGTATATGCATGATATGTAAATTAGGGGACCCTTTCTGACTGATTTTTCGAAATTAGGCTCAGAGGACAATGACATGTGTAATTTATATTTTCGTGTCTCTAAATAGTCTGAAGGGTTTCAGATTATAAAACTTTGCTTTGACAAATCTAAAAGATTTCGGTTAATTTGAATTGGTTTCGATAACTGTATTATTAATTAGGTCACACTGTCGAACGTACAGGCCTATTCAATAGTCTGTTATTGATGGGTGTGCACTTCTGTGGTGTCTGCAATGGCCACAGAAAGGTGCGGTTAAGGACTACATGGTAGAAGAACATTTTACCAAGACTTGTTTATAAAACATTAAAGCATCAGAAACAAGTTACTTGAGAAACATGTTACTTTCCTTCCGGCGAAGTAGTATGAAGGCACAAGTCCATAGATAATACGCAGAAGCCATACAAGTGCTAGGTAAAATTAGAAAAAAACATCAGCTACTTATACGCTGCTTACGTTACAGCAGTATAAATAAGTGTCGCGTCCGACTCGCGTTAACTAACTTGGATAAAAACTACCTAACGGTATTTTCCACGCCTAAACTGTTTTCGGAACAATGTTGTTGAAACTGGCGAATGTTAAATCCATAATATTTGTTTAATTATGCGGTAGCTTTCACAGTTAAGAGCGGAGGAACAGTTAACGACGCGTACGCGACGGTACAGCTTAGGGCAGGAAGCAAAGAGCGTAACGGGAGGACTCACGAGAAATTAGTGACGTCATCATCGACAAATCTAAGGCTGAGCAGCCTAGGAGTATTTATCTAATTTAACCAGAAAAATCGTCTAAAATAGAGAAATTCATCTGTAGCGTAGAAATAAATTAAAAGAATTTATACTAATTTAGCAATTATCTATAGAAAATTGCAGCGCATGCTGGTGGAAACTGTCATAGCACTCGCGCCGAATTTGGTCCCTTTTGACCTGATTTAACTTCTTTTTCTTAATTGAAGCTTTATTTAAACATATTCAGTTCTCAGTAGGCTTCACAAAACATTTATACCTTACCAATAAACATAAGCACCATTATAGCCAATTCTGTACGCGAGAGAAACCACAGTAACAGTTAGCCTATTGCTCAAGCTTTCTGTACTTCACGACAACATTTTACAGTATTTTGCAGCTTAATTAAGTAGCTGGCCAGTCATGAGCGGAAGATTGAATGAAATAAATCGAAATTATACGGTAATATGCTTAAGAAAACAACCTACGATGGCCTCAGGTCCCACACTCAAATACTTCGACTCGTCGATGTGATGTAAATTTGCTACGTGAGGTCACGGCTAAGTTTTATTTTAGTCCTATTGAGTCCTCTCGTTGTATTCTTTGCTTCCTGTCTTCAGGCAACATTTTACAAACGCTTTCCGAAATAATAATGATAAAATTTTATCCTTGAGAGAGCTAAAAAAAAGTTCGTAGATGCTTTGATACGTATTTTTGTGCAACCATAAACATTGTAGGACATGTAGGACACTCTCGAGGCCCAAATGTAATGATGAAGAAACAATTCAAAAAGCTACTGATAAACGCACTAGGTGTTTATGACGTCACAAGCCCATTTCTCATGATGCACTACAGCTTGGCCTCGACCCGTGGGTTAACCTGTAGAGTCGTCTAATCCTTGGCGTCTGTATACAGTGCCTAGACATAAGTAGTCGCAAAACTCTATTTTTTATGTATTTTAAAAATTTAGGGACTGCTTTAGGATAATTAATACAGGAAGTTTATATAACATATATATAATAGAATATTTAAACAGAACAGTCAAATGTGCACTTATAACAAGAAAATTTAACACAAGTAAAATTAATGAGGGACAAAAGTATTTGACCAAAATTAATATGATGTTGAATCTTTGATATTTAATAGTATAATTTGAATAAATTAGTTTGGAAATTATTCTAGAACGTTCACGAAACTCTCGAAAGAAATACAATGTAAACAAACCACAGCTGGCGCAATCATTACCTCTCTAGACCTCGTTGAAGTCGCGCACACTCTCACTACAATGCCCAAAGTTAAAGAAATCCCTGAAGCTACTGTACTCGTAAACGGATAATCGACTTCGTAGGGACGGATTAACTTATAGAGTAATAGCAGAACGTGTCAATATTCCTTTTTCAACGGTTGGAGCAATAGTCCGCAAGCATCAAGTGACTGGGGCAGTCTCCAACCTGCCAAGAGCTGGAGCCCCGCGTAAGATCATGGGTCGTCCTCGGCGCTGCATACTACGTAAGGTGACTAATGAACCCATGACAACTCGTGCTGACTTTCAGAGTGAACTGGCGTCTCAGGGACTGCATGTCAGCAAGAAAACTATGTTAGAGAATTGAACCGTACTGGCATTCATTCTTACACTTCTTGCAAAACTCCTCTTCTTACAGCAAAACATGTCAAGAGCCGCTTAACATTTGCCAAAGACCACCTGGACAAAGGAAATGAGGTTTGGGAAGGGGTTATAGGGACTGACGAAACAAACTAAAATAGAACTGTTTGGCCGAAACGAAGCTCGACATGTATGGAGGAAACGTGGTACTGCCTATGACCCCAAGAACACCATCCCCACCATGAAGCATGGAGGGGGCAGCATCATGGTGTGGGGTTGCTTTACTGCCCATGGTGTTGGGATCTTCATATCAGTGAGGGAAAGATGAATAGTTTCATGCACAGGGAGATATTAGAGAAGAAGGTGCTTCCAAGTACCAAAAAAAAGTTTACGGACGGCGCAGGTGGACCTTCCAACAAGACAACGACCTCAAGCATACTGCGAATTTAACGAAAGAATGGTTTCAAAAGAAGAAAAGAAATGTTCTTCCACAGCCTAGCCAATCACCGGACCTTAATCCAATGGAAAATTTTTGGCGTCTTTTTAAATCTGGTGTCCACAAACGGTGTCCCAAAAACCTTACTGAATTAAAGGTTATCTGCATGGAAGAATGGAAAAAATCCCCTCAAGTGAATGTGAAAAGTTAATTTCCAGCTATACCAATCGTCTCCATGCTGTTATTGCCAATAAAGGTCACACTACCAAGTACTAATGTCATAATTGTTTTTGGTCAAATACTTTTGTCCCTCATTACTTTTACTTGTATTAAATTTTTCTGTTATACGTGCACATTTGACTGTTCTGTTTAAATATTCTATTATATATATGTTATATAAACTTCCTGTATTAATCATCCTAAAGCAGTCCCTAACTTTTTCCAAAATACATTAAAAATAGAGTTGTGCAAATACTTATGTCTAGGCACTGTATATCAACACCACACTATAGTCCGGAAGAAAAATGGTCATCTTTACCTGAATATCGTTCTGCGTCACATAGCTACAATGTTTTACTATATTTTGTGATGTATAGGGATGTACTTAATATTAATCAGCCGCATGCCAAGCTGGCCTCGCTGGGGAAAATTTTTTATTCGTTAAAATTCAAGATGGCTGCCACCGTGCCTGACGAGAACATTGCACTTATTGCACTTACGCAATAGGAGTGCAAGAAATAGGAAAGAAAGAAAAGGCAAATACAGCAATAAATTGAAAGGACAAAAAAGTTTGATGTAAGCGGGAATAGCATGTCAGTGGATCAACGGACATCTATTTCAGTTTCAAATACCAATTATCAGTAGGTATACATTGCGCTTGTGCTAATTGACAATTGTTCCCAATGGCGAGAATGTTTCTTGCAAACATCCTGCTATACCTGTTCCCATGATGTTTTCCCGGAACGAAAATGGTCAAGTAAGAAAAATTTAATAGTCAGATTTAGCAACTCAATTATAGTTTCACCACAACAAATACATGGAACAATAATTGATAAGGGAACCAATTGTCATGGCGTTTGAAGTGTTGTGACACTTGACAGTGATAATAAACGCCATGATTTTACACGTCCCTCATCGTTACGCTTTCAATCACGAAACTGAACACGAGCTGTGCGTCAACTTTTTTTTGTCTCTGTCCACAAGTAGAAGTGTGCTTTATTCATATGAATGACGCTTGTGGCGTCCAGTTATGGTATAGTTTCTTTAAATTTTCGCTTATATTTTGCGTCGGTTTGAAGTCACATTCGTATACAATAATCTTATAGACTGATTTTGATAGCAATAGCCTATTTTAAAAATAGTTAGCGCCAGTTAAACCAACAGAAGAGAACTCAGCACAGAGCAGTCAGTTGGACTACCATATTAAAGATGGCGTCCGTGTTCTTATAATATTTACAGATTTTCTAGTTTTCTTCTCTTAAACGGGAGTACTGTACAGTGATTCTGATAAGTGAAGATAAAAAAATGTCGACTTGTCCACGGTCTGTGAAAGCTGCAGAGGATGAATTTATCATTTATAAGTTCTGTTTACTGAATTTGAATGACGCAGCGCGTTCAAAAAAAGATATGCTTCATTCTTCACTTCAGTTTACAGCGTTTGCTGCAGATGCTTTTCTCAAATCAACGCGCCGCGTCCATCAGTTTGAGTGAACGCGTTACAATGAGGGGCATGAGAACACGGCCTAACATACTGCATTTATAGCTCTCATTGCAGTTATTGCACTTATTGTAGTTTATGCACTTATTGCACTAACGCCGAAAACTGCAATAAATCCGGGCTCTAGTTATCATTATACACAATACCCCTCAGAGAACTTAGAAATCATGATATTTGGAAGCAACAAAATTAGTTCTTGAATGCAATTACCTTGTAGTGCTCATATAAAATGACTATAAATATAACTCAGACAGATGTGAATCTCATGGTAGAACAATTATTCTACTATGAATAAGCTTACCAAAACTCCCACCAAGCCCCCGAAATTGAAGCCCGTCTCCCTGCTTTTGTATGCACTATGGATAAGTCAAGACACATGTTGTTGATTCGGTGCCTCAGGAAATCATTGATGGTGAAGTAAAAGCAAAAACAGACATCGAAACAACACATGAGTAGGCCGATATGATTGTTGTACAACAAGTCACCCACTTGGCAAAGTCAGGAAAGACAAACATCAGAGAAGTCGCAGATGACACAGACATATTTGTCCTACTTCTGCGTTCATATAATGTGGACCAACTCACCTGTGGATTAGTCTTATCCGGAACAAGTCCATCATGGTCGACTGCAGATATCAAAACGACAGTTGAACATCTACTTGCCATCCTTCAAGATCTTAGCATGCTCACGTGTTTACCCGCTGTGATATGGGGAGTAGGGAAGGCCACAACAGTCAAAATTTTGAAATCCGGCTTCACTCTGAGGAAACTTGGTTGTTTGCAGCAGTCAAGAACAGCTGTTTTGGCTGAGTCCACACAGTTCATGGCTGCGTGCTATGGATTTCCTCAAGAAACAGACATGACATCTCTAAGATACAAGGTATGGACAAACAAGATAGGAAATTCCAAACTGAACACAGTACCAGAACGGTGAATTCTGCCACCAACTTCTGAAATGTATAAACAGCGTGTTCACGGAGAGCATCTACAAGCGGCGGTGTGGAGATCATATCCGGAAGTCAGCCCGCCATAGCTCAATTCATCCGAGTTTGGTTGGACTCGTGACACAGAACCAATGATGCTGCTCGGGTACGGTCACATGTTCCACCTCCACCTATTATATATTATTTTGTGACCTATAGAAGTACTCAACATCATAGAATGTGGGTGCTCCTTATGCACCACAGCCAGGTGCAGCTGTTCAACAGCCCGCTTGGTCTGCACTGCATGTTTTCTATCATTATACACTACAAATGTAACGACAGTGACAGTTGCAGAAATCCCAACACAATCGTTGCATTCACTTCGGATGAGCTAATAAACACTAAGTGTTTGTGACAGAGCGACGGACTTCAATTTCGGGGTCTGTAAGGAGTTTTGGTACGTTTATTCAGTATATAATTGTTCTACCATGTGATTCATATTTCTGGTCATTTTAAATGAGCACTACAAAGTAATAGCATCCAAGAATTGTGTTGATTCCAAGAACCATGACTTCACAGTTTTGTGAGGGGTCCAAGCATTCAGTGAATAATGATCACATTTTTGTGACTTCCCCATTTTCAGCATAAATAATACCTTTACCTGTTTTGAGCACGCCGCAATAGATTCCTCAACCACAAAAGCTATGATTTGCCACCGGAACCAATGCTCTAGGATAAAATATTACTGGACTTGTGAGACAAAATAGTATCTCGTCAGGCACGGTGGCGGCCATCTTGGATTTTCATCAATAACAAATTTTTCCCAGAGATGCCAGCTTGGCATGCGGCTGATTTTCATTCAGTACATCCCCATACATCACGAAAACAATAAAACATTATATATATCGAAATGCAAGGTTGAGCGAAATTCTTCTGGACTACATAGTGTCAGGATACACGGCGAGCAGAAGGCCGATGGCCAAGCAAACATTCCATTACCGTGAGAGCTGGTGAAGTGGGCCATTGTCTAGTATCGTAGGTACTCAACAGAGAGGACACAACCACTAGAATCAGCTACATATTGTTCTTATTGCTGAAGCTCAAGATGCGGTTAATTATACCGTACATAATGTAAAGGCCTCACAGTATCAAGTCAGCTAACAAAGAACTTAGAACAATAGATAACTACGAGTAGTGCAATTGAGTCTTTTGCTTTTTAAATTTTCAAGTCGGTGTGCACGTTAAATGCATTCTGAGTTGATCAGACACCGACATACACAACCGGATATCAATACACAGGGGCCGGAAAAAAAATATTAACAAGACGGAGGCGACATGTAGATTGCAGGAAGGATAACAGAACATGTCAATCACCGTTGAGTTTAAATGTGTAGCTACTCGTAAATCTCAGAATAACTTTCGCTTTTCCAATTTCTCAACTATTCTGAAATTCTTTTTTCAGTGTGTAATAAAGACAATAAAAAGTTATTTACCTCTATGAATTAAAATTTAAGCGCAACGTTTCGACGCACAAGCGTTATCAATAGGCTGCAACAGAAAGAACCGTCAGCACACTTAAGACTACCTGCCATAGTATTTACCATCTGGTTCTAAAGGTTTTTGCACTTACATCAGACTCGATAACAGCAAAAAAAAAACCTTAATTAATCAAGCAGCTATCCAAACACTATTCACTAGACTCATGCACCCACAAGAGCACTTAATTGACGCGGAGTAAGTTAAGGGAAGTACCCACGTCAGCACATGAAGGAGGATAGGAATGGAATGGTTAAGGCCTATGGCGAGTGTTAATTGCAGTTACGGCGATGTTGCCAGTTGCTGCGCTGTGGAAATTGCATCAAACAACTGTACGCTGCAAAGTCCGTAGTATTACTGCATTATTAAGGTTAGGCTTGTGTTTATGGACGACTAGTGCTTCAGCAATTTAATAGTAATACTATGGACTTTGCAGTGCTAAAGTTGCTTGGTCGCAATTTCCACAGCGCAGCAACCGGCAACATCGCCGTAACTGCAATTGACTCTCACGATAGGCCTTAACCATTCCTATCCTCCTTCATGTGCTGACGTTGATACTTCCCTTAACTTACTCCGCGTCAATTAGGTGCTCTTGTGGTTGCATGAGTCTAGTGAATAGTGTTTGGATAGCTGCTTGATTAATTAGCATATTTGTTTACTATTATCTAGTGTGATTTAAGTGCAAAAACCTTTAGAACCAGATTATTGATGGTGAAAAGTAACCTTGATATTCTCAAGTGTACTGACGGTTCCTCTTTTTGGTCCAGCCTGATGATAACGCATGTGAGTCTAAACGTTGCGTTTAAATTTTAATTTATAGAGGTAAATAACTTTTCATTGACTTTATCACGCATTGAAATACAGAATAACTTTCGCAAACTTCAGCAATTTTTCAACTACTCTGAATTTTTTCAAGTCCAATACGTGTTAGCGTAGATAAAAATACACTTCTTCCACCCAGGCATGGACAGTCCTGTCCAAGGTGGGCACCGGTCCAACCCTTAAAATGAAGTTGATGGCAGACAGTCTAGTTGCCCTGTTCTTCATCCTACTGGTGATGGCGGGTGTTGGACGGTCTTATCTCTTCGCCTTTTTCGCAGGTGAGGTCATAATGTAAAAATACGTAGCACTTTCAGAGAACCATTGGTATTTCTTAGAAACCATATTAATGAATTTACTAACGCACTTCTGTGTGATGAAGGGTGTCATATTTGTACAATAATGTACGATCTTATGTTCCCGGAGAAAGGTAGTACAGAGTATAGACACTATAAATAGCTGACGTTCTAGCCGAAGGTGGCAGTAAAAAATATATATAGTATATATCAGCAATACTGCTTATGTCATCGAACGCGTGATAGTAGATTGCTGTCAGTTTTAGGTTTGAAGTTATGCGAGTCAAACAATAATCGAAAACTTTCAAATACAAAAGCAGGAATGGATCCAGTGCTTTACGCTGTATCCAATTTTTTGCTCAAGGAATTTCACTGAAGACATGAAGCAAGCGGCCTGATTATAAATTTGTATTTGTAGATTAGATAGGCGGCAGTAGACGAACCAACAGGCCCATTCCCAAAGAGACGCATGAACTTACGCCCCGGCCCGCTATGAGCTATTGCCATTATGTTAGTACCGTATGATATAAAGGACTGGTGAAAAAAGAAGAAAAAAAAGAGGAGGAAGCAGAATCTCAGCCAAAGAGACGATCATGAATGCACACAAGCTCGATCAATAGCCGCTGATATGCGGAGCTTAACGATGCCAAACTGTGTAGTTGGAGCGGAAGAGAGAAGAAGACGGATTAAGGTAGCCTCGGAAGCTTTTGGCCGTTTAGAGTGTCAAAAATTTCAGATCAGCGCTCTCTTTTTAATAAAACGCTTAGACACTTTTTCCAAAGTTCTAAAAGCTAGTTTTTGATTATTCCTTATTTTATTAAGAACAATTCTTCAGTAAAAATAAACACAGGCTATATAAAAGGCGACGTTTTGGCAATCAACAGATGCTACCATCTGGCAAATTAAAATGTGAAACAAATGAAAGTCACCATCAATGAAAGTACACAGAAGATTTCATATAGGTAGCATTTCAAACAAAAAACAAAGGCTTTGCTATGCATGGGTCCTATCACGATGGAAGTTGAAGCAGAACTGGTGACGAGCTAGCCGATGGAACAGTTTTTAATGGAAAGAAGCGGATGCTACTCGAGGGGCGGGGCGGTGCTACTGGTAGAGGTTGAAAAATTCCAAAATTCGTTGTATTTGACATTAATTGCCGGAAGTTCTTGTCTAATTGTTAAAGCCTCTATGATTTTCAATGACGTGGTGTCCTGACAAGAATGCAGTACCGAAAACGAGGAGAAGAAATTTGCAGCTGAGGGCGGTTCTCTTTGGTATTCATCACGGAAGTGTTTGTGAATACTGATGCGGCGTAGCGGGGCTGCTTGCACCGCCTCTCGAGCACACAGGAGGTGTGACCTACATAGCAGGCCTGACGGCCTAACTCTGGACACGTAAATTTACAGACGACCCCCGTTTGCTCGAGTTCTGGTGCTTTTGTCCGATTGCTGAAGACGGCGGAGAGCTTCAACGGCTTGAAGTATGGATACAGGGCTATTTGCTTCGAGGGATCAGTGGGTTTAACATGCTCAGAGATAATTGTTTCAAGGAAGTCTGCGTCTTTTTTGCAGGTGCTGAGGTTAAGCAGTTGTGCGTAGAAGTTTATGGTTTCTGGCAGGCGGTAGTCCTGTTTGAAGTATTTGTCCATTATTCTATTAATGATTTGGTCAAGGACATATAGCGGAAACCCATTATTGGTGAGGACTAGCTTTACTCTGGAAATTTCTGTAGTGCATGTATCCCTCTACCAGTAGCACTGCCCAGCCCCTTCAGTAGCATCCGCTTCTTTCCATTAAAAACAGTTCCATCGGCTAGCTCGTCACCAGTTCTGCTACAACTTCCATCGTGATAGGACCCATGCATAGCAGAGCCTATGTTTTTGTTTAAAATGCTACCTTTATGAAATCTTCTGTGTACTTTCATTCATGTTGACTTTCATTTGCTTCACATTTAATTTGCCTGATGATGGCATCTGTTGATTGCCGAAACGTGGCCTTTTATATAGTCTGTGTTTATTTTTACTCAAGAATTGTTCTAAATAAAATAGGGAATGATCAAAAACTAGCTTTTACAACTTTGGAAAAAGTGTCGAAGCGTTTCGTTAAGAGTGTGCCACTCCTTGAGGAGGAATTCTTAGCTGTGGGGGATGTCTCTCCCAATGTATGTCAAGACGATTTTTAAACGCGGCGTCTGATTCCGCACTAACAACGTCGGAAGGGAGTCTATTTCAAATGCTGAGTATGAAATACGGAAAGAACTCTTGACTTTGGGTTGTTCTTCAAGCTTTATGTTTGAGTTTTTGACCGTTGTTTTGCAAGCGATCTTTAAGGTCTCTTTCAAAGAGTCCCGTTGTAGGCACGTCGTTGAGGCCATTCAAATACTTGAATGTTTCTATTAGTTGCCCCCTGAGTCGTCTTCGCTCGAGAGAGATCAGACCCAGTTCTTTTAGGCGACATTCATCGGGCATGTTTCTCAGCTGAGGTATCAATTTCGTTGCTCTGCGTTGGACTCTTTCCATGTTATCGATATCTTTACACAGATGTGGCAACCAGAATTGAACCGCAAATTCTAAGTGTGGCCGCACTAACGCCTTGTAAAAGGGAATGATGATGTCCTTGGCACTTGTATTCAAAATTTCTGGTGATGAATCCCAGTACTCTGCTCGCCATTTTCACACTTTTGTCAACTTGATGACAGTGTTGTAGTTTGTTCGTAACAGTGATTCCCAAGTCATGTTGTTGGGTGACAGAAGAAGCCAATTCCGTCCCGTTCATTTTCAATGGAGTTGAAGGAGTTGAGCCCCACTATCCACAGTAGCAATGATTAAAAGGGAAACGGGAATCCTTGGCCAGAGGATACTACGCATGGAACTAGCAAGCTGGGATAGAAGAGGGAGAGTAAAGACTCAGAGAGAGTAGGAAAGAAGAAGAAACTTAAGCACGAAGAGAAATGGATCTCATAGGTATACCTCCGGCTCAAGCTCCTAGCTAGTGGGATAGCCAGAAAGCGCGAGTCCTCATTATATAAAGTATATGAACGCAACTACCCTTTACAAATAGAGGGGCATAAGGTCATTCCTATGGCGTCCGCTATGCAAATTCAAAACAATTTTCAACGTTCCGCAGGCGTGACGCTGTGGACAATTATTGGAACGGCTCACAACTTCTTCCATCAAGCGGATAACTTCAGGATGTACTACTTTGATCTCGGTCCGCTGTCTTCCTGGGAATGGCGAATAACCCACGGCCTGTCTCACCACCTCTACACAAACACCGTCTACGATTTTGAAATCTCTGTATTAGAACCATTCATGCATTTCCTTCCAGAACCAAACAAACATTTTATCCACAGATACGTAACTCCTTACACCTGTCATATTACCATGGTGTTGGCCTTCTTAGTGGAGATAGCCAAGAGGATAGTTGGCATCTGTCTTCGCATTCGGACCTTCAAGTGGCCAAATGTGTTACCGTGGATAGAATGTGCCTTGCTCATCGCACTCTGCGGCAATGTCAAAACCGGACTCGGGTGAGCTAATCGCGGAAAGTGTTTTGTTCTCTTGTTTAAACATCCCTATCTGTACCAGGCAGAGCTTCTCACTCCGGAGGCCTTGCTTGCTTCCTGTATATACTATTATTATTTAATCGATGAAAATAAAGGACATCCAGGTTCCAGGTTACGTTAATTAAATACTATTATTATTATATTAGATCTTTAAGTCTACCTAGACACAACTGTGGTGAATCAAGTGAGGAAAAGGAAGGGACATGTGGTATGTCAACATAAATGCGGAACCCATACACGAAGGTGGGACAACGTGCATGGGAACAGCAAGTCGGGAAAGAAGATGAACAGATGAAAGTAAGATCAGTAGGAGTATGAAATTAGAAAGAAAGCAAAGTGGACACGAAAGACAGACGTCCCGAAGGCCTAGCTAATGGCAAAGGTAACATACAGGGTCCCCTAGAGGGCGCTGCTCCCCATAACATAAGATAGGTGAACCTAACAAACCTAACCCTATGGCCCACCCTATGCCCTTTGAGGGGCTGTATATACTATACGACAAAGAGCCTTCGTTGAAAAATAACACTGAAATGAGGTCAACTGCCCACTGTTCACGTGCAAGACAATTCAGCCAACGCTGCTCCTAGGAAAGATACCCGAATAATTTGGTACTTAACACGCTTGTTGCGACGAGACCCACTGGTGGACCATTTACATTGCTAAAGCTTTTACTGCACAATGATGAATTGACAGCAAGGGTTACTTCCAAATGTGTCGAACAAGAATTTGCATCATTCGCCACATTAGGATAACATGTCTAGTACCCGTCCACCATGCTAGTAGCCGTCCACTTGGCTTTAAAATCATTCTGTGTAAAAACTAGCAGTACTAGAGAGCCGTACATAGGCTTAAACTGTAGGGTACTACTTAGCCTACAGTTTAAGGCTATGTATGGCTTCCTAGCACTGCTAGTTTTCTCACAGGAAGTTATTAATACTAAGTGGACGGCTACTAGCATGGTAGACGGGTACTAGACATGTTACCCTACTGAAGCGTCAGGAATGGCTGACAAGGTGATGCGCTTAAAAAGTAGCGATTTAGTGCATTAGGGTCAGAGAAGCAGGGTCTTACCAAAAAACTGAATGAAAGAATAAAAAAGCTCAACTATAAAAACTAGAAGCACACGCACTCTGAGAGCGCATACCTCCGCCAAGCGAGGCAACGGTAACGAAAAATTCAATTTGGCTTTAAAATCATAATTTTCTTCGTATCAACTCCAAAATCTAATCATTTGTGCAATTTTCGTGAAGATATGTTCTTAACTGTTTTAGTTATACTGCTAACAAACATTATGAAAAACATGGGTCCAACATACAAACGACCAAACCGATCTGCACCAAAATTTAATCATTCATGGCTTATAACATTAATAACAACTCCTATAAATTTCGTAAAAATCAGTCAATAACTTTTTGAGTATCCTGGTTGTGTTCCAAACACATTAAATTCTATATTGATCATCTACATCATGCCCTGTCATATAGCAGAAACTGCTCGCCGTTTTCAATGACTTGATATTCCTCTGGAATTATGTGTCCACTGCGTCCAGTCGGAATGAGAGGTGCTTGGCTATTTAACTGTCTCCAGTATCTAATAAAGCGGGACATACTTGATATATTTAGACAACATGTAAGATAAGGCATTACTGTAGAGATTTTTTATGCTTCAGCAATCAGGGCGCGTGCGCTGCCTTGAGAAGCTAATGCTGAATTCTTAAGTTCTGATTTTGCTTTAAAAATTGTTGGCTTTATGGGATTTGAACAATGACAAAATCACCGATTGCTGCGCATATTGACAGAGTATCATCTTTATGAGTGGAATGCACTCATGCCAGTTAGTTTTGCCACTAATACCCCTAACTTACTATACATTACCAATAGGT
>LQNS02278096.1:27743288-27773933 GCA_001587735.2 Parhyale hawaiensis | reverse complement strand
ACCACCTAGCTCTACTACTTTTCACTATATAAACCATTGTATGGGTAAAGTCTACCGATAAATTTGATCAACACTGTGTTTAAAAAAAAATTCAACTAAGTTGAACTAACAAGTTAACTGGAATTCAAAGTTGTGGAAACACAAAAGATGAGGTCAATAAAAGTATCATCCATCACTCCATATTTAACACACTTCTAATTCATACACAGCAGCACCAAAATAGATGTTGGGCAAAACCTTATATTTACCAACAAGCATACAGTAGACACAATTTAAAAAAAGTCATGCCAATATTGTCTAAAATAAACTACAGAAGTTAGTACGGTAAAGGTAAATTTGGTAAAAGTTCCGATGATGCCTGATATGGCAACATGACATTATATAAAACGTACACGAATGCAGATTGTACCAAGTTGCGGCGAAAATTCCCTGCGGCGAAAACTCCTTGCGGCCAATTTTCCTACGGCGAATTTTCTTGCGGCCAATTTTCCTGCCGCGAATTTTCTTGCGGCGAAAATTCCGGACACGGATGGACGGATCTTAGTTAATCATCTGTTCCTCCTCACATACATAACAATCCCAGTAAATTACGTGAAAATCCGCCCATAACTTTTTGAGTTATCTTGGTGACAGACAGACAGACAAACAAACAATCAGACAGACAAATCCGACGAAAACATAACCTCCTTGACGGAGGCAATAAGTCCTGAACAATAATCTGCTCAAGAATTCAGCAAATGAATTTAAAACCGAGAAAAATATCTTCCAAGTTAATACCGAGAGGCCAGCATCTTCTATGCCATTTTGCCTTTCATTTAGAGCACGTAAGGAGTGAGTGACGAACAGCGCAGTATCGCGTGGTTAGATTGTAAAGGAATGGCTTCAGATGTGGACCAGTTACGCCTGGCAGCACAGGCGTCAAACTTGCCAAGCGCTATGTACGTTTGTGATGATTCTGTGTACGCGCATCGGTGTGCGTGCCGGCAGCGTTCAAGTTCGTGTGCTGTATCGCAGATTACGTTAATTAAATTACGTAAGATTAGGCTAGGTTAGGTAGTGCTCATTGTACTGTTTCTGATAGTTGTGACGCAGCAAGAAAGCTTACTTGAACACACGCAGCTCGGCGAGTCTGACGCCAGTGCCGCCTTGCATGCATATAGGAGCGCAATGAGCACCTGAACTGCATCGGCCACGTAACGCTGTCACGGTTGGCTATGACAGCAGGCCCGCAGCGAAAGCGTTGAGTACATTTATTGAAGCTGCACTAAAGGTAATTTAGATTAGCACCTCATAACTCACCCCACGACCATGGATAAGTTTCATTATCTTCGCTGCACTTATAGGCGACGTGTCGGACAGCTAATATATATGTGGACAGCGGCATGCCGGGGAGGGTTAATTAAGAGACAACTATCTAGTATCCACGCGTTTTCTCTGTGGAAGCTTGGGCAGCATATTATAACAGCCTCTTTCAAGTCACAGGCACTAATTTATTTAAGCGCTGCCTCTACCTTTCAAAAAACACGAGCCGCAAGTGTGCTGAGCAATAAGTTCTTAGCGAAAATCAACCGTACCACGACTGAAATTCAACTCATCCTAGATCAAGCTCGATAGGTTTAGTTAGAATTCTTCCCATTCGCAATAGATTTAATTTTACGTTAGCTTAAGCTTCGAACCCTGGATACAACGTGGTGTTTACAGAGAAGAAGAGAATGGAATGTACAGTATGGCGTGTCCGACAGGAATGTTGCCAAGCGGGATCAACGTGCATGAGTACAACAAGTCGAGAACGACCAAGCAGAAGAGCACAAAAACATCACACGCGAGATCAAAGGGAGTAACGTGGGCACTATAGATTTCCTGAAGGCTGAACTGAGCATATATAAGACATGTTGTCCCCAAGTAATGTCATAAAAATACAAAAAGCTGTTGCACATCAGTACAGGCTCTTGGGGAAATCATCAGAGTTTCAGAGAAAGAAAAATTTGACAGCTTTCGAATACTGAAAATTTCTAATAGTTGTTAATTTCATAGCGCAAACGCCAAAAAACTAATACCTAACCAAACACACGTAATTCGAGGCTAGTTAGTTAGTTATAAACTTTGTTTAACCTCCGTAGCCGCAACTCAGGCGTTCCAACAGAGATGAGTGTGTAGTATTTAAATACCACATAATTTGTCGCGTGGCCTACGTAAGCTACTACGGGCAGGAAACAAGGCGCAAAGCATAGTAGAAGACACTCGAGTGGTTGGCATCTTTCACGGCCTTCCACACGAGAGAGATGAGAGAGGTCCCGCAGACTAGGTACGCTATCTCGATCGACAGCCCACCTCGCGGAACAGAAAGGAAATAGAGATCCTACCTAACTTTACAAAACTAACCTCGTCAGCAGGAACTGCGGCCAGATGCTACATCCCCTGCGGAGAAGGTACTCGGGACCCTTCGGTGCGTGATGCCCAAACATATTGTGGCAGGGAAAGGGCCCGCCATAATATGCCCCTGAAGGCAATTCGAAGCTATCATTTACTTTGTTGTTCAGAAATAATTGCAAAGAATAAGATGCATAAAAACACGGCGTACTTCGACCAGCTTGCAGTCACAGAGAGCTGTGATAATGGAGAACGAGTCGCTGACAAAGTAGGGTCGATCGTGACTGTCGACTCAGGACATAAATACCGCACCTATCACAACCTTACTGAAACAAACTACTAATATATTCTCTTACCTTCAGGTTATTCGCGACAATGATCTGCACAACGAGTTTCCTCTTCTCTTGGGTGGGACTCATAGCGGCACACCATCATCCCGACATCTACCACGCTCATGACACCTTCCGGAAGGACCCGGACTGGGGATTGTGTCAGCTGGATGCTGTCAGGGACAAGTGAGTTGGTCTTTTACAGCTGACTTTGACATGTTGCTTGGAATATTCGTCACGCAACACGAAAGGAATCGCATTGTAGAAAAATAATTTCAAGTATTATAATTACAAATATACGAGGATGATTGTAATGTACAGAGCTTTCGCCTTGATTATTTAGACCACGGCAATGTTCTTTTAACTTTATGATTGGAATTTTGTTACTGTAATTGAACAAAGTTTCCTAAAATTGGAACTTTATCCGTTTATGCTCATGGGTTACATTCGCGTTCCCGAACAAAATAGTGGTAATTGTACTAAAAATAAATGTCAAATTTGGGCATAGCCTAAACGGGTTGAACATGACGGCAAAAAAAATGTTCGAATATCTGAAGAAATTGCACATAGATCCTTTTTATTAATTAATATGATAGTTATGTCATCACCGTTCATCTTGAATTTGTATTAACCCCATACACGAGCATTTTCCCACACTGAATCAACGCTCATCAATATGTATTGAAAGTTAGGGAAAAGGAATAAAACAAAATCGCCATTGGAAATAGGAAAATGGAAAGAAGCGGAATGGTCACGAATAAAGATATTTCAAAGGCTTATTCAAAGCCATAGGGTGTAGCCTACTCCCTCGAAGTGCAGCTCCCCTCAACGATATTGAACGGATTGGTAGAAAAGTTCAAGGGGCGGTATGACAGAACTGGTTTGGGGCTCGCACAATTATCAAGAGATCGCACACCGCTCCACTGCTGGAAGGGAACAGGCTACATAGTGTGTAGAAGAGAATTAAAGTGGAAATGAGGAAAGGAATCTTACACGGGACGAAAAAACACATGTCTGGAAACGAAGGCACTGGTAGGTACCTCCCTTTCTTCAAGTTAGTGCAGGGAAAATCAGTAATTCGTAAGATGAATTCCTGTCCACAAGCGAAGAATCAATAATTGCGAGAGGGAACACTAAACCAGGACTATATAACAGTAACAGAATAAGCCGAGATAGCTTCATCCAAGGGACCCCTCCTTCGTTGCTCTGTCAACGTTCTTCAATAGGGTATCAGTTTTGCCCTCAGGTGTATATTCTGGCGGGCCCTCTCCCTACCACAATATATTTTGGGCCTTAGAACCCAAAGGGTCCCTCGTGCCTTTTCCGCAGGGGATATTGCAGCTTGTTACAGTTCCTGCTGACACGGTTAGTTTTGTAAAGTTAGGTAGGCTCTCAATACTTCCCCAACTGTTTCGGGAGGAGGGCTGCTGATCAAGGTAGCCGACCTATTCTCGCTAGACTTCTACCTTCTAGTATTTCGTTTCCTTCCTCTGCGCGGCGTAGCTGAGCGAATGCGTTCAGCCGTGCCCAGGAGCTGGAGATGCACAACTTGCACTTTTTCCTGTCAGTAGCGCACTAACCACTTACAATCTGAGACTTACCGGCAGAAAAGCAGAGACAAAAATCATTGATAATTTGAAACGAGACCTACTTCGCGCCCTTTTAGCGCACGAGCCTGTGCTAAACCACAGGAATAGTTCGGCGCGATATGGACATTGTGTCCATGATGCGCTAGTAAAATATTGTACTACTACTACATAGGGTATCAGTTTTCATACATAAAAAGCCACGGCGTCCTACATTTTCTGGTAAATATGAAGGCAACCAACTGACTGCTTCAAAACCTGACAACCTAGATAATAACGATTAGAGTTACTCTATATGGCAACATGTTAGAAGTGCTCATCAAGTGGTGAAGACCTCTTTTGATTGCACATTGAACTCTGAATGTTCATTCACATCGGAGAAATGAAAAACCGCGGAAAGGACGATGCGAGATGAATCCATAGCTCCTTGTGGCTGTCGCCATACCCTAAAGCAGTGGTTCCCATAACTGATCAGAGTATCAGCAAAGCGGGCAGTGCCTCGTCATAGACCTCCTAGTGTTCTCGTGTTGGATGTATGCATTATGCTACATTTAGGTCAAACCTGTGATACAAAGTATAAAGAAAAATCACTGTTTTACCAATTTTAATTAACTACGTAGCGTAAATACAATCAAAGTTGTAAAATAGCTACACAGAATAATGAAGAATAGTAAAAAACGAAGAGGTTATATATTATTAACAAAGATTCCCTATGTTAGGGTATCTTTTCCTAAAGAATATTCTAGATTTGAAAGGTTATTTAATGTGCATTTATCCATTACTACTACTCGTCAGTGGTTCAATTTGTATCAGATTTGTAAAAAAGTAATGCATATATTTAGAGGTTGTAATTTTACGTGTCAAGAAACTTTGCTTAAGTTAAGAATTACGAAACTATAGCGAGATTTAGTTTAGGTCCCGTTAAAATGTACTCTAATACTGAAAGAAAACTCTACTTTTGAAGAAAATGTGTACTATTTCACAGGGAACTCAGATCTTTCGTTACATTTGAGTAAAAATTATTATATCATGCATATTAATTATTTAGGTTTTTATTTTAGTACTACATGCATAAGTTTTTCTGCTGCAGAATTTATTTTCAGCAGTTGAATACAAAACAGGGAAACAGAAACAGAGGTTTTCTTTTAATAGACCCCCTGGGGGTCTACGGGGGTCTATAGACATCTTATAGAACCACTGCCCTAAAGCCTCCTCCAGACGGTCAATCTTTTCGTCGAAGTTTGTATTCGCCGAACGATTTTGATTGACGAACACACGCGGCGAGGCCTCGATTTTTTGTGATTGACGTGGATCAAACCTGTTCGAAAATTTCAGCCGCGAGTTTCACAATCGCAAAGTTCGAGAATTATATTTTGCTGAGTGAATAACATATATAATTATTTGTATTTGGCTTCATTATAGTATTTAGTGATAAAGGCATTTTTTATCACAATTAACTCGCGTAGTGAATTTATTTATGATTGATTCCGACTTCTGGACAGCGGGAAACATTTGGCAACTATATGTCGCCAATTAGTAAATAACGGTAGTATATTCGTCTAGTTAAGTCTGTTTCCTCTGTTTTTTACAATTAAAAACTACAATGAAGCACGATTTACGTTTTAAAAGAAGAAACGGGTGCACACACAGTGAATTACAATAGAAAGTTAAGAAATAAATAAAAAACGAGGAAGTAGCGTTTCTGTCGTTTGCGTCTCCGCTTGTGAAGGTGTCGGTGAGTGAATTATTAGCTTTACTTTTCGCCAGTATAAATAAAGTTTTACCTGCCAGTCAGCTTCTACAACTAAAATAAGTATCTATGACAATGAAGTGAGGGTGGAATGACGATTAATTGTTATGGAACGCTGAATTCGCTTGTCGTTCGCGGTTCCTGTTAGATCCCGTTTGGATAGTAAAGTGTTTGTGTTTTTGCTTCTCGATTTTTGTGTTTGATGTAGTGATTGATCGTGTAGACGACGCCCATCGTTCTGAAGGAGGGTGAATCTGGGCTCATCAGACCATATTACACGCTTTCAGTCTCCACAGGCCGATCTCTGGGTTTTACAGCAAATAAAAGTTTTTTCATCTACTATTTCTGCTGACAATTTTCATTTGCCGCAATCCAATTTCTACAACTCTCAATGCATATTCCAATGAAAATCATTCTTAAGACTTTTACAAAGTTCGCAGTGATTATTTGCGTTGATGAACGACAATTTTTCTTTGCCAGTCTCTTCAAAGAGCGTCTGTCGCAGTCAGACTGAATGTTTGGCCTTCCACAATTCCCCGAGCCAAACTTTCTTTGCCAGCTTGGTGCCACCGTGCTATTGTTTTCTCTATCGTTTTACTACTAATAATTTACGCTTAATGCCCAGATGTCCCGAAATGATTTCCCCTTTGATGAAACGTAATGATGCATCAATCATCAACTGCTGACAGGTCCTTTACAAAGGTGTTCATTTTTAAGATGTAAATGAAAATTTAGAATTCTATCGTATGCATAGAAAACTGGTCTATACAACTTTATAAACACTTTTAGAGTGTCGCCATTAAGTATAGAGTTACACTGCGGCAAATAAACTTCGAAATTTATACATATTACTCTAAACTACAGAATAAGAAAGATGGAGTGCGTGACTTTTTTACCACTTGTTGTAATAAGGCACTCTTTACCCCTTGGTGTAATAAAGCACTCGTTACAGCCTAATCAGCACATATTTCTATTATTACTGTTCACAGGGTGGAAGTAACGGGCTCACTGTTTCTAGTGGCCGTATCGTTTGGGGACCACACGCTGCATCATCTCTTCCCCACCGTGGACCACTCCAAGCTGCCTCTGCTCTACCCGGCCCTTATTGAAACTTGCAAAGAATTCAAAATCAACTTCACTTTCGTGACTCAAATGGAACTTATGCTTGGAACCTACGTGCAGCTCAGTTCTTCTAAGCCCAATAAAAATCCACCAAGTTATGGCAATAGAAAGACGCTTCTACCAGCCACTGTGCAGCAGATGCTTCAGCAGAAAAAGAAAAGATGAAATTTATGAGGTACAAGATATGATTGCGCTTGCACCCAATTAAATGCAGTGTCGGGGAAGAAATTTGTATTTTGTTTATACATATATCTCAATATCTAGTGTTTAGATGAACTTTAAGATTCGAGGTAGAAAAAGAAATCTATATATTTTGTTTGCATTGGTCAAAGAAGAAGAATAGCAAAGAAAACCGTCGATGCAGGTACATCAGTAGGCTGAGTAGCAAGCACGCAGCAACAAAAATATAAGAGAGTAGATCACGGAGTAGCTACGACCACCGGGTTCATCTCTAGGGCATCTCCTAAAATATATAGCTTGGACACGCCAAAGCTCCGTCTAAAGTAAATCCCATACAAGCTAGAGTCAATTATTATGCTAAAATATATCAAATTACTTTGTCGCCCTATACAACGCCATATACATACGTGGGCAGGGCCGTTGGCGTACCAACGCGGGGAAACCGCATCTGAGGAGCGATACATATAGCCCTGCTTTAAACATTCAAACGTACAGAGATGTTACACCGAATCCCGTCTAATAAAGTACAATACATGTTAATAAAATTACAGTATGAATACAACTCAATTGCTTGCCGAGCCCAGGTTGACAATCCTAGGAGATCCGCTGGTCGCCCATATGGCCGGTCGACCAGTGCTTGTCCAGGCGGGCCTTGAAGCTGTTTACGGACTCGGCACTGACAACCCAGGCCGGCAGACTATTCCACGTCCGGATAATTCGATTAGGAATAAAATATGATGCAATCCTAGTGAGACACCTTCTCTCAATCAGCTTCCGGCCGTTGCTCCGTGTTCTGTCTCATTGGTCCAGTCTAAACAACTCCTTTCGCAGAGATCCATCGTCTAGCCGCAAGTGCTTGAAGACTTCGATCAGCTGTCCTCTGGTACGTCGGGTCCCCAGGGGTGTCAGCCCGAGTACTTCGAGTCTCCTCTCGTACGTCATGCGCCGCATCGTCGGGATCAGCTTTCCTGCTCGTTTTTGGATCCTTTCCATCTTCTTTATGTTTTTTCTGGTGGGTGGGAGACCAAGCTGGATGGCGTATTCGAGGTGGAGGTCTAACCATTGACTTGTTCAGTGGCATAATTACGTCTCTGGACGTCAACCCTACCACTTTGTTGGCCTTCTTGCAGCTCTCCTATACCTGACAATCCCACTTGAAATCGTTCGTGATTGTAATGCCGAGATCACGCCGTGATGTCTTCCACACAATTTGGTGTCATCGACGAATTTAGAGATTCGACATAGCACGGCCCCGTTCATGCAGCTGACATATACCAAAAACAGGATCGGGCCCAGTACGCTCCCGTGTGGTACACCGGATATCACGGGCACCCAGTCCGATGCTTCGCGACCCACACAGACACGCTGCCATCGCCCCACGAGCCATGCCCTGAGCCACACCAGCAGTCTATCGCCGATGCCGCAAGCTGCCACTTCTCTAAGCAGTCTTTCGTGCGGCACCTTGTCGAACGCCTTTATGTAATCGACGTACAGTAGACGAGATCTACAGCCTTGCCATCGTCGTGTAATTTATAGACAAAATTCAAAAAGTCTAGGAGATTCGCTAAGCAACTCCTGTGCCGTCTAAACCCGTGCTGTGAGTTTAACAAAATCTTTTCATTTTCTAGGTAGTCTACTAGCACATTTTCAATAAGCCTCTCCATTATTTTGCACTCTACTGACGCCAAGATATTTGGCCTGTACTTTTTGGTTGTTGCTGATCTCCATTTTTGTGAATGGCCATTACGTTCGCCAGCTTCCATGTATCGGGCACGGCGCCTGTGTCCATTGACTGTAAACGTATCACAGAGCAGTGTGCTCAACTCTGAGTGGAGTTCTCTCAACACTCTAGGATGTACCTCATTCGGACCCACAGACTTCAAAGTGTCCAGCTGTTTCAGCTCGCGGTCAACTAGGCTCGATGAAAAAGCAACATCATCTAGTCTCGTTGCGTTAAATACCGGTTCTAGATTTGAAACATCGGTCATATTCTCAATCGTGAATACTGAAGCGAAGTATGCGTTCAGAGCATCTGCAATACCTGCATCGTCTACAACCAAATCACCGTCTTGGTTCAGGAGAGGACCGATTTTTTTCTGGCAAGTCTTGTTTGGTTGATGTAGCTGTAGAAGGCCTTAGGATTCAGCGTGGTACTTCTGGCGACCGTTTCTTCCTTAGCACGCTTCGCTTGTCTCACCTGTCGCCGCACTTCACGACACGCTCTGACATGTGCTGCCATATTAGCAACGTCGCGTGGCTCCCTTGCTATACGATATTTCTGCTGCCGGTCCGTCAGAGACCGCTGAACTCGAGCTGTCCATCACGATGGCTTCGATTTCTTACTGCCTCTATCTAACACTTTTTTCGGTATAGTCATCTCGGTAAAGTTAACCGGTTGTGCAAGCAGAATTCCGTAGTTAGCGGCTAAGACACTCAGGGTGGAGTGTCAGGCCAGTTACCAATCCCTTTAGTAGCTTGAAGTCCGCTCTCGTGAAATCGTATTGGGTTACAGTGGTAACGTTCTTTTCTGACTATGAATTGTAAATTTTATCATCCTGTGCTCCAATCATCACTTCCAAGGAATAAACTCAGTGGGAGGAAGTCCTGGAAAAATGAAACTGATGTATAAGCTTTACTAGCGCCCTTAACTAGTAACGGCAGTTTCAAAGCCGAAAACAGAGAATCACACTCAGGACCAAAGGCGAAATCAGAGATTTCAAGAATATGAATATGAACGTATCCGATAGTGAAGGAAAAGGTTCCATTACTTGATATAAATAACAGTGAATGCTCAAACGAAGTTTCTTTTGCCTTGACATGTTAACTGACTAACCTGAGTAAAGCCGTGCAGTAGTTGACCAGTGTTTGGAGCTTACTCATATCAAATTGAATCTTTAAACAAAAAATTTAATTCCGGTAATACGGTTTGCCTGCAGTTCAGTTGACCTGGTAGCGTGAAGCTCATTAAATGCAGAAATATCGCCATCATAATACTCCCGATTAGCGTAGCTGCCGCTTAGACACCGGAACCTCGATTAGCTAACACTTTGCTTTTGATACCATGAAGGTCTCGATTAACGCGACTGCCTTCAGTGAAAATACATCAAATACCTGAAAGCTGAGAATAAAATACGTAAACATTAGATATACCGACTTTTTTTTAACAAAACAAAACAAAAAAAAGAAACATGCATCCATTTATTGCCAATTGCCAGATATTGAAGGAATTATCGAGGGCTTAGAGCCAGAAGTGGCTATGTCCATTTTGGTGAAATCGAGTTCCCCTCACCAAAAGGGTGCCCGTGAGGCATATTTTTAGTGCGGTGTCTATGCCATATCTCTTAATGAAGAAGAGATTTGGCATGAAAATATATGGCATAGACTCCCGTGACACTGAGAATATTCCTCTCGGGCACCTACTTTGTGAATGGAACACGATTTCGCCTAAGATGGGCATAGCCACTTCTGGCTCTAAGCCCTCGATATAGTGCCGTTAAGAAGCATCCCATTCATCTTGGGATAACCCAATGATGTTGGTCTACCCAGCACCTACAAACATACAAAAATTACCCAATCTCCAAAACTGGTAATAGTTCGGATACAACCAGAGCTGGGCATAGATACTCTTAAATTGTATCTAGATACTAGAAACACCCTTAAAATGTATCTAGATACAGATACTAGATATAGTTTTTCAAATGTATCTAGATACAGATACTAGAAACTTTAATGTATCTATAGCTACAATGCTAGATACTTTTCTAGTTACAACCGCATCCGTTTGTTTTGAAACTCCATATGGCTTAGATTTTACAACAGGCTTCTGCACTCTGTCAGACAGATATTGACATGTTCAGATTTCAGACCGCTATACGAACTACGGGTCAACTGGTAGCTACAGTCATGAGCATATGTATGTATTAGTAGCCTAGCTAAAGGTTCGCCACTCTTCGAATCATGGCGACTCGTCGGGGGGCGCTGAGGAACTACAGCAAACTTCACTCAAGATTACAGAGAACATTCTATGCTGTAATGTTTTCCTTCTCGTTTTTAAATCAAGTAAAATGTATTATAAACTTGAATCCGCAAATAGAGAAACGCGGGATGCTGCAGTTCCATAGTGCCCCTCCCCCTCCCTTCGACCGCCACTGCTAGCTGAAAGAACAAAAAAAAAAAGATAATAATGTATGATAGTCGAGGAATTGCCACGGGGCCCCGCTATGAACATGTAAATCTATTAATGTACAAGTGCACATTGATGGTTTACTACGCTGTGTTTTGATGCCATCTTGAGGTCTTAATTTGTGCACTATACAAAGGTATTAGCTATAGGTACATGTTACATGAGGACATAGTGTCAACAGAAATGTTGAACTCATGCATAAGGTTGTCCCACATTGAATCAATGAGCATGGAAACAGTCTGAAAAAAAAGAGGAGCATCACAATGCAACATTAGGTGCATCCAATTGGAAAGGAGTAAAGAGGGCTAGATATGACAATGTAGCTTGAGTAACTGTGAGGCGCGATTAAAGCCAATTTGACATCATAACCCAACTGGGAAATCCAGATAGGGTAACACGTCTAGACCCGTCCACCATGCTAACAGCCGTCCACTTGGCACTAAAAAACTAAAATGTATGAAAAGTAGCAGTGCTAGAAAGCCGTACATAGGTTTAAACTGTAGGTTAAGTAGGTAGTACCGCACCATCCCTGGAAATGACGGGCGAAAAAACTAAACAATAACAAATGGTGGTGGTTTTCCCATTTTTAAAATGTTTTTAGAGAAAAAATGTGAAAACCACTACCTTTTTTATGGTTTCATTTTTTCGCCTGTCATTTTCAGGGATGGTGCGGCACTACTTAGCCTACAGTTCAAGCCTATTTGCGGCTTTCTAGCACTGCTAGTTTTCACACAGGCATGTTTCTTAGTGCCAAACGGACGGTTTCTAGCATGGTGGACGGGTACTTGACATGTTATCCTACAGGTCCACTTAACACAAAGAAGTGCACGGCCACAGTCGACCACTGAGTGTCACAGCTTGGCGTCCGAGAAAGAAAGCTCGTGTAACAATAACGTATCACACCATCTTTCTTCTGGTTAAGGTCAATACTCTCGCAATACAGTGTGAAGGCCAGAGATGTTGACGCCACATGCGAAGCATCGCAAAAATTCACTTGCCTGGGAAGGAGACGATCTCAACATGCAAGCTCACCACCCAAACATCTCATCTGTGCGGCAATATGTAACAAATTTGGATCGTTTTGATTTGCAGACACTGAGAAATAAATACCTCTAGAGAGACTTCGAGCTTCGTTCAAAAAACCGTACCTGCCACGTTCACAAGCGCAAAAAAGACTTATTGTAGAATATCCGTAAAATAAGCTGATGCCGCTACCAAAGTGAATTCAACAAGTGTGATAGGACTGGCGGCATGTTTACAAAATTGTACGCAGAAAATCGCGCTCACAAAAAAATGCAGTATGCCCCATCTAAAAATTTATGGCAGAAGCGTGAGTTTGCAAGATTTTTGATGTGAATTGGGTGGTCAGAACAGTGAAACTCACTCATTTGACTATCGGGTGGCTGCGGCGCTGCGTCTACACAGGTCCTCAGCGAGCAAAAGATGGGTCATAGTCCAATGAGATACGTAACTGAGCTAATTGGCTCGTCCTGTGTTATATTATTTCAGAAATATGGAGCCCTGTACTATAATATTGTAGATACAGAATATACATAATACGTCCTCACACCGCAAGCAACTAATGGTCAAGCAAAGTTGCCAATTTAATGATAAAGTCACTAAATCAGAGATTTAGGATCTGACTTGGGGGCTAAAACTTCACATCTGGTGATAATCATTATGGTGCGTAGTTTAAGATTCTGTTTCCGTATAAAGAAATCTCGTAGAGGAAGGAAGAAGGGACATATAGTAGGTATGCCGATAGAAACGTGGAACATATGCACGAGGGCGTGCAATGTGCATGGATGAACGCGCAAGGGAACAGCACGTCGGGAAAGTGGACGAAGAATAGAAAAAGAGCATCATCTGTAACAGAATGAAGCAAAGTGTAAGTGTATACTAACGACATATCTCAAAGGCTTAGCTATATGCTAAGGTAACATACAGATGTTACACATAAGCTCTGCACGCTGCTCGCCATAACAGAGGATGGGCAAACCGAATTAACCTAACTCTACGGCCCACCTTATTACTTCTGAGGGTATTAAAGGATAATGCTGCTTTTTCTGGATGCGAGTGTCACCACTCAATGTGTAAATTGTTGCATAGGAAATACCTAAAATGTTAAAATGTTATAAAAAAAACTCATTTTATGGTACTAAAACACTTCAGATATATTAAAATATCAAAGATAGAATCTACAGGATTTTTAATGTCCAGCGATATTTCTAAGTTAGCTACTTTGACCTCCTATCATGATATCGGGCAACACTACAATCAAAGCGGCCAATCAGTAGCTACTTGCGATATGGGCAAGCAATCTCGCTTGCAGTGTTAGTGAATGTGCCTCAGCAGCAACGCCGTTCTTCAGTCAACCACTTACAAATTTATCCGTACAGATTCCAAGCAAATAGGTGCAATCAACGGACAGGTTTTCTTTTTCTACCGATCTCTTATAATGGAGCAGCGGATTAACAATAGCTTTTCCGATTAGAGCATATTGACGATAGTAGTTTTATTAGACACTGGAAGTAGATGCAGTGATGTGTATTGGTAAGAAAGTGATGGGTCACAACAAGAAGCTGTTCAGATTATATATGAAAAATAGTTACCATTGAACTCCATTTTTCAATAAATTAGGGCTTCACTAGATTGACTGAAGGAGTTGTTTAGGCCGCCCTAGACAACAATGAAAAAAGGAAATGAATCATTATTAACAATTACCAGTTACCCTCCGTGGCGGTCGGTTGTAGCGTGTACAGTGCTCCACTAGAGTACACAATATCAGAAAGCTCATTAAGTGATGTGCAGTGTGCCAGCCTGGCTATAAACTCGAATGTGTGACTAGCAGGACCAGTGAACACACAGTAGCTCGTTTAATAGGGGAAGCGTAGAGCTCAGTTATGGGAGGCAATAAAAAGGGTCGCAATGAAACACAGTTCAAGCCAGTGATTTTGAACTCGACTGATGATTTGGATAAAGTTTGTGAGCCACAAAAAACTCGTGGTTTAAATGAGTGTACCTTGTGTCTGATACCAAAGCAAAGTAAAATGATTCAATGCGTGCTGTGTGAAAAGAATAACTTTCATGGGTCGTGTCTTGCTGTGAACCAGAGCGGAAGGTACCACGCGCCAGTGTGCCCGTCTGGGCACGGGTGTTCAGTTAATGAAAGTTCCACTGAGAAGCAATATTGGGTTTATACCTGATGTAGAGAACCTACTATAAATACTACACCGAAAGTAGCTTGCACAAAATGTGAATTTTTTTCTGTGCTCCTTGTGCAAAGTTACCTCCGGGCATGATATGCATGTTTAACAGATTTCCCAAAAGCTTCATGTGGAATTGTGAAAGATGCCTACAAGTTTCAACGCAAAGCCAAAAATGCGTAGCATCTGATACAAAGAAATCAGTGGGTGAAAGCCCGAAAACGGCAAAGGAATAACTTCAGAAATATACGGAAACCGGCGATTATTTATGAGAAAGAAATCAGTTATGAAATAGCACAAAGCACTGTGAAGAAAAGAAGTAGCTCTGGAGGGGACTGGATATCCAAAAACGAAAAGCAACCAAGAATCTACTAGTACTATGCCAAAAACCAATGTAAGTATCGCATTTCAGGCAAAGGATGCAAATTTTTCCACCCAAAGAGGTGCCCTAGGTTCATGAAATATGGCAAACAATGTTGCAGCCCAAAACGAAAATGCAATTTTTTCATCCCTGGTTGTGCCAAAAATCATTCAGAAATGGCACGTGTTTTGATACCACATGTCCTGAAATACATCTGAAAGAAACCATTCGAGCGGCTTCCACTGACCACCATAGGCACACCCACGCTGAACGAGGAGAAATTCGATGAGACTATGGCAAAATTCAAATCGTATACAAACTCACAAGTACGGATAAAATAACCACCAGTACAAAGTGGAACGAGATATTACCACGAATGACCACTATAAGAATGTGTACAATCTAGAAGGGAGGAGAGATTTGCAAAATATGCAAAATTTTATACGAAAAAATCTCGTACATGGAAACATAAATGGAAAAAGTGCAGCATGGAGGGCCAGGAGCACCTTGGATTCCACCAAGAGTAGAAAATCCTACACAACTGTGGGAGTAGGATCTTGGAACTCATCAACTGAAAACGCAAACAGCCAAAAGAGAATGAACACCAGGAACTGAAATCAAATAAAGATGAAATACTTAGCAAAATCAACGTTATAAACATACGAGGCCTGTTTGCAAAATATTGCAGAAAGCAAATGGTACTGCAGGGTATAATAAATGATGCAGGTTCTAAACTCCTTGCCGTTATTGAGACCCATCTAGATGATGCAGTCAACGATGCAGAAGTCAAAATAGAAAACTATGTATTGCATAGAAGAGACCGCAAAGATAGGAAGGGTGGTGGTGTTGCATTATACGTAAGAGATCACCTTGGTTAACATACAAGGCAGAAATTCTCTAGTGGAATGTGTGACTGTATTATTGTAAATATTGAAAAACTTAGATGAGTGTAGTGTGCTATCGAGCGCCAAAATGTAATCCTGAAAAATATGCCGAAATGTTGCACGTGATCAACACACATTGCAAAGAATCTCAGAGTATCAATTGTATATAAAAAAAACTGTAAATTTCAACGTCCACTTCTTAAAATGGCTAACGATAGACTTGCCAGATGAAACTGGAAGCTCCGTACTATCCAGAACATCATCGGCCACTAGAGATGAAAAAGATCAGGCTCTCTTTCTCTCTAGTGCACTTGATGGCAATGCTATTCGTACGAGAAATGAAAATGTTTAGACCTTTTCTTCGTAGATAACGCACAATTGATTAAGAAGATCGAAATCCAGGATACATTATCTGACCATAGGCTTGTTGAAATAACGACACAGCGCCGCAGCCACCCGATGGTCAAATTTCGAGTTTGCCTGTTCTGACCACCCAATCTACATAAAAAACCTTGCAAGCTCACGCTTCTGTCCTAAATATTTAGATTGGGTATGCTGCATATTTTGTGAACGCGATTTACTGCGTACAATTTTGTAAATATGCCGCCAGTTCTATCACACTTGTTGAATTCACTCTGGTAGTGACCACAGCTTATTTTACGGATGTTCTACCATTATTCTTCTTTTCGCGCTTGTGACCATGACAAGACAAGTACGGTATTTTGAACGGAGCTCAAAGTCTCTCTAGAGGTATTTATTTTTCAGGGTCTGCATGTCAAACCGATCCTAATTTGTTACATATTGCCGCTCAGATGAGATGTTTGGGTGGTGAGCTTGCATGCTGAGATCGTCTCCTTTCCAGGCAAGTGAATTTTTACGATGCTTTGCATGTGGCGTCAACATCTCTGGCCTTCACACTGTATTGCAGGAGTATTGACCTTAAACCAAAAAAAAAAAGACTGTGATACGTTATTGTTACACGAGCTTCCTTTCTCGGACGCCAAGCTGTAACACTCGATGATCAACTGCGGCCGTGCACTTATTTGTGTTTAATGGACCTGTATCTGGATTTGCCAGTAGGGTTATGATGTCAAGTTGACTTTAATTGCGCCTCACAGTTACCCAAGCTACATTGCCATATCTAGCCCACTTTACTCTTTTCCATGTGGATACACCTAATGTTGCATTGTGATACTTTTTTTTTTTTTAGACTGTTTCCATGCTCATTGATTCAATGTAGGACAACCTTGGGCATGAGTTCAACATTTCTGTTGAGACTATGTCCTCATGTAACATGTACGTAGTTTATACCTTTGTATAGTGCAGCAATTGAGACTTCAAGATCGCATCAAAACGCAGCATAGTAAACCAGCAATGTGCGCTTGTATATTCATAGATTTACATGTTTATGGCGTGGCCCCGTGACAATTCCTCGACTATCTTACATTATTATCAATTTTTTGTTTCAGCTAGCAGTGGCGGTCGAAGGGAGGGGGAGGGGGCACTATGGAACTGCAGCATTCCGCATTTCTTTATTTGCGGATTCAAGTTAATAATACATTTTCCTTGATTTAAAAACGAGAAGGAAAACATTGCAGCATAGAAAGTTCTCGGTAATTTTGAGTGAAGTTTGCTGCAGTTCCTCAGCGACCCCGACGAGTCGCCATGATTCGAAGTGTGGCGAACCATTAGCTAGGCTATTATAACATATCTTAATTACTCCTATTTTCCCCTATAACGTACTTTATCTAACCCTTAATTTCTAATGCGCCTCCTTCTACCTTAACGCACTTCATCGGCTCTAGGGCACCAACGTATCCAGAAAATAATACGTGTAGTTGGAACCTATAAAAATTCTGCAGGACAAAACAGTTATTGTTCAGTTAATAGGTACATTGAGAGCCACATGATGGATACTAAGTGTGAAAATATGTTCCAAGTCTGACGGTTCATCTACATATAACTCATGGAGATAATATAAGAGGAGCAAGCCTCAGCTCTATATCCTATAAAAAAGGAAATTTTTCCCAGTTTTGGCTTTGGTGACGTTACCCGAGCTAGAGAGATTAGAAGCATTGTGGCAAATGCCCTTAGTCTCATATTCAAAGTTTGAAATATGATTCTGCTCATGGTTTCATACGTTCATAGATCCATTTATTCGCATCCGGGATGGGCGAAAATAGGGGATCACGGATTCGGTCTCAACAGGTAACATGAGTAACCAGTTTTATGCAGCTGCTGTTCACAGATGCGACAACCTACGTTGCAGGGCGCCGCACCAGAGTTTAGAATAGTCGCGCCTCAATGCATTTTTAACTGTTGTTGCGCCTGAAGGGGCATAGGATGGGTCATATATAGGCTGTCAAGTGAGGATAGTTAGGTTCACCCATCCAGTGTTATTAGGAGCAACGACCCAGGGTAATCTTATCAGTTACCTGGCCTTAGTTAGAAGTTCGGGACGTTTTCCTTCTTGTCCACTCTGTTTCTTCCACTCTTATGCTCCTGATGATACTTTATTCTGTTCTTTCTCTTCTTTCCCGACTTGTTGATCCTCTGTTCGTTGATCCTCTGTGGCAACACCTTTGTGTATGGGTGCCACATTTCCATCAATATCCCTATGAGGACCACGGTCCTTCCTTAACCCTTAACTGCCCGCGTACCGTACATGCACGTACCAAATAGTTGTTTCTACGGGGGACTCTAGGCTAACTGCGGCCGTAAAGGGTTAAGAGCCTCTCAGATAATGCTGTTCCGACTAGAAATCGAAATTTTAGCTGATCCTTGAATGATTAAACTTTATCTCTTGCTTCTTCCTCAGTTTATTGCCTTTGCATTGGAGATGGAAAACTACTCAATTCTTTGGAAATTTCTGGGCCGATTTTAATACTCATTAAAGGCTAAGGCCCAGGGGTGGGCAAGCTACGGCCCGCGGGCCGCATCCAGAACGTTAGCTTTCTTAATCCGGCCCGCCGATGATTTTGGTTCTCTGATGTATTAACCTTTGGTGCCTCAGTAGAAGATCACTTTTCGGTGGAATATGTAACAGATGTAATGTCAACATGTGTACAGCAGGCACTAAAGGATTAACCCATTTTAAGCGCTGTTATAAGATTTATTCTCTAACTGCATACCTGCAGGTAGACACAGGCACTGTAAGTGGATGTAACTATTAACACTGTTACTATTTTGTTTCTGTTCTTATTTAATATGTATCAGGTGCTGGCCCGGCCCATTTGTCAAATTCTAAAAGTTCATGTGGTTCCTGCATAAAGAAAAAAAAAGTTTACCCACCCATAGGCTAAGCCTTTTCTAAACGCTTTCGCAGCCAGTTCCAGCCATTTGAATTCAGCCATTTCGTTGCGTTCTTTTACTAGTGGAAAAAGAGCTCAGACTTTCTCCTTATATCTACGAGTGTGCTACCTCCATCTTATATATATGACCCGTGAGAAGCAGATCCACACTGACACCTGTTCTTTCTGATCTTGCATTGCTGAGAACTCATTTTTCTGTAACGTAACGCTGAAAGATACATATTTAGTAACTCTGTGACAAGCAGAATTATCGTATGACTAGTTCACCACGCCGTTAACTATATCGGCAAAGTACATGCATGGACATCTCTTCGGTATTCATGCTAGTGGTTATGAGTTTACAAGTAGGAAGCTCCGCTGCAGCTGCAGCTTGATCTCCCTGTCTAGTTAATAACGATCACTGCTGCCAATTGCACTTGTGCCTACCGTTTTTTTTTTTGCTTAATAATGCAAGGAAGCTGAAAGTAATTAATAATGTAAACAGTGTGCTGGTTGGTGACTCCGTCTCGATTAGAAGAATAAAAAACAAGAAACTTTTTCTTCTGAAGGACGAGGAGGCCGTTCTAGATGTTGCCAAAAGTGTGGGCACTTTGAAATCAAAAGCACTGGTGGCTTTACAGTATGCTGCGCTGCTGCGGACTCATATAGGCTTAGGAAGTTTCTTTTTAGTGCAACCCTATGTTAGACATTTGGATTGACGGCAGCTATCAAAACAGATATTAATTGTCGGCTGCTTACAGGGGCGCCGGAACGTCTAACATACTGAGGGGGGGGGGGTGCCAAGCCGTGCAGTATGGCTGCCCCCCCCCCCTTCTCCTCGGGCCGCGGACTTCTTCGGATGTGTTTTATATAGCGTCACGTCGCGTCTACATTTACCACAACCTCCCTTTCCGTAATCTAAAATCCCATACCCGATTATTTCCTAGCTTTTCTCAGCTTTTAAACTATAAACTACAAGACTACGGTCCATTCGTCTTCTCCTTCACTCGGGTGCATCATAGATCACAAGAAAAGTTGCGCGACTCTGTCACTGAGTGCAATGCGAATCGTAGTAATCGTACTATTGCATTTTGCCTTCAACTTAAACTATGCGCAGATGAGCGACATCTTCGCTAATTTCATCAGACAAAATTGTCGAATCGTCAAGCTTGGCACAACATTTCAATGCACACGTAGCAGGTGAAACGTTCTTACAGCTGCAATGTCCTGGGGTAAAGTTTTTGGAAGCTGCATTAAAAAGTAATTTTAAGTACATATTAGTTTAAGAAGCTTTATCACTTGTTTACACCGCGGATTTTTATTCACCATGCATGTGCATAGTACTCTGCAACTAAATGTTTTGTCCTCACTTGTAGCTTGTAAATAAAATTTTGAGATGTAAGTTTCCTGCGGCTATCATCGTTGTAACCTGGAGACAAATACATTTTACGCTTTTAACCTTGCTTCAATCGCCACTATTTAGCGTTAATTGTTAAGAAAAGCGGAGACGTTACATACCACAGTAGTGAACAGATAACAGGGAAAACTGGGCCGTAAGTTGCTTTGAATTAATTGTTTGAAAGCTGCAGAGGAGATTGGCCTAGACGAATTTCGCTTAACTCGTCGCTCTTCCGGGAACTTTTCCGCCAAGTCTGGTGGAGCATTTGTCGACGAAATACAACTGTCGGCAATTTTTGTTTTTCGTCTGCATGGGGCTTTAGAAAAACTGTAAGATACGATCTTGGCATTAGAACTTGTTTCCAATGTTATACTCGGCATATTCTGGATTGTCATGTGCGAACAGCTGAAGAAACAAGTATAAAATGAGAGCAACCCATCTTTAAATTTAATACATGGCATAAAGCGCGGCTGATATTAATATCACTGTCACATATTTTTATGGCGGACAAAACATTTTGTTTGTAAATCCAAAGTTATAAAAGCAGTGATTAAAAAAACTTTAAATACCTAACATTCAATTATTCTTCTCAGAGAATACCGATTTCTTATTTTTGGTATTTTTTGTCTAGGGATAGATGTCAGCCGAATTTGCTATGAACAATATTTGTTAGTGAAGAACATGAATTGACATTACAGCTTCATCAAATACAACTAATGGAGTTAGTCTTAAAACAATTAATTTACTCGGCAATAGTGGAGCAAATTAATAATTGCGTGAACCGGCTATTTTTGTTTTAACAGCCATAGCCAGAGAGTTTCAACATCAAACCATGTTATTAACTGTTCAGTGCTGTGTATTCATACCCTTATTACTAAACTAGAGCACTCTGAGAGTGCATACCTCCGGCAAGCAAGGCAAAGTAAACGAAAAATTCAAATTGGTTCTGAAATTAGGATTTTTCATCACCAAAGTTTGATCATAAATTAGTGCCATTTAATAGTTATTTAATTCTGGAGGGGGCCCAGCCGCGCAGTATGGCTGACAGTCAAACATACAAATGGACAAACTGATCATCCAGAATTTGGTCACTTGTGACTTTTAGCATTACCTTGCAGCAGCAGAAAAGGAACATCAGCCAGGATATCAACATTTCAACATCGAGGTTAGAGAAGGTAATGAACAGCACCGTTGCAAGAGCTCGCGATTGCTTAGTCAATAATGAAAGTCATTTAAAGGATATTGTTTTCCATACTTAAATGAGTTGCATTATTCTAATATAAAACTTTAAAATCTCTATAATTTGCAAAAACAAAATCGTTTTACCATATTTAGTTTTATTTTTCTATTTTTGTAACGGTTCCTTACTTATTGCCCACCCTTTAGATGCCACTGATATCACATACGGTAATTATTTTAAAAATTAACTGAAAACAATTGGACAGTCAAGAAGCCGAATAAAATTGCCTTCGGTATTCAAGAAACTTAAAGTTCCCCTCTATTCCCATTTGACCCCACAAAGCAAATGTTCAAATACACGCGAATAGGTGGAACTTGGAATTTTTTTAGAGACCTATACTCGAATTCCTGCCATATCAAATGATCCTGACTAAGTGAACCTAAGTTTCACACTTTTGGAGTCAATGAAGAAATAGCTTACTTTTGGGAACTTGTAAAATTTCTGAAAACTACACAAATAACTATTATGAAGTGCACCAGTGCTTGTTTACTTGATACAGCTTGATAGCCTAATTTCTGCGCTATGATATGCATTAATCAGAACGGAAATCTTCTAAAAAAAAAAAAAAAAAAAAATTAGCCATGATATAGAAGACAAGTTGACCGCAGAGCACCCTATAAACAGATTTTCTGCAAGGTAATTACAGTATAAATGAATTATAAGTAGGCTATATGAAAATTAAATGTCCCAAATGGTGCTAATGATGCAAAATATTGTAAATGTACAAAACTTTCTTTAGCTTAATATGTGTGTATATGTTGATAAAAATTATTTGGACATGTTTAACGTTTACAATAATTTCTAATTTGATCAAGGAGTCGAAGTTGGAAATTCTTGAGGAGTCGGAGCTGGAAAATCTTGAGGGCCCGGAGGCGGAGTCGGACCTTGAACCATCCGACTCCGCAACCCTCTGCCGAACAATGTCCGCTAAGTTGACTGTGAGTTACTACGTAGCAACGAACGAAGTTAGCCTCGATCCCCAAAATTGCTTTTATATAGCGATGATTTTCTCGATTTAAGTTGAGCTTTTGTCGCCGGAGGGCCACACCCGACAAATTTTACGGCTTGCGTGCATCGGTCGTATTTCTCTAAATCGTTCGCTTGTCAACAACGGGAACTCAAACAAGAAGCAGCAGCACTGTTCGTTGTGATGCAAGTTTTATTTGTTAGCAAAAAATACAAATTCATAAATACAGATGAACAATGGGTAGCAATCATCAAATTTAGGACGCAAGAATGACCTACAATTGATAAAGCACCTACAATCATTTTGTGCTTTACCGATGGACTGTGGTCATAGCTAATGCTAATAAACGCATTCCCTACGTTACCATCAGTTTTTTCTTCGTGAAATCGCTATAAGAACTAGAAAAGATTTTATAGGAGCTCCGACGAGCCGCTGGAAGATCTACCTGACGGGAATGGGATGTTGAGTATATTACGGTGTTTCCTGTCCCCCACTATACATTAAATACTGTCGGTAGGTCTACCCTTCTCCCTATCAGCAATTCAGTTGCCCAACGGAAGGGGTCGTTCTAGAAAATCTGAAATCTACGTATTGAAGAAACTTGATGGACCTCTTAGTGCAGTAGCACATATATCAGCAGGATAGCTACCTGATTTTCTTTCCACGGCACAACGTCATATACTCGGAGTTCGTACTGATCAACTAGAGAATAGGAGATTAGTGAAAGTAAGTAAAAAGATATTATTCAGAGCTCAATAACGAAAAAGAGCATAGAAAACGGGAGTTTCATTAAAGTATTCGTGTTCGGAGGTAAGTATAGAGGCGAAATCGCATACTTATGGTTTGACAGAAATTAATTAGTTTTATGTTCCACAGTAATAGAGTAGTTGATACCGTACAGCTCAAGCAGTTTACGTGCAACTGGCACTGCATTAATTCGGCTTCAATATGACCCCGCCTGTGAACGTTTCGGGATCAGAAGCTGGGGGACGGCAAGTGACCCAAATCAGCAAGAATCCGACGCCAGGGTTCACAGTAGACGTGCCCTTTGGGAGGAACGATCCTATAAAAACTGCGGAGCGCTGGATGAATGGCAAGAAGGTTGACGATGCTGTTGGAAAACTTTGGAGGATCCACGACAAGCTCTACGACCTCACCAACTTCCTCGACAAGCACCCCGGAGGTGAGAATTTACGGGTAGGAGAAGCAGGGTCTACCATGCTGGTGTTTGAAATTTGGGTTAGAGTAGGAATGATTTGCTGTTAGAAACTATTTGTAGCACAGTTAGGTAAGTGAAGAGAATTTCCTGGTAGAAAATTAAAATTACTATGGCACGTCAGAGATGATTATGATACTTATATTCACTAGCTTTAAGCTTCCACTACACTGCAATCCCTCCCTAGATACAAAACAAGGGTATCAGCGCCCTGTGAGGAAAAACGAGCATCTATGGAGACCAGAAGCAATATGCATTGTCGGCAAATTCCCTAAAAACATACTAAAGCTACGGGGTATAATAATATATCGAATACGGTACTTGCGTTAGAGAAGCATTTCCTGTAATAGGTCAGTTTCGTTCACACATCTTGAACAATTCAATTATAACTGAAACATTTCTTGACTCCTGGAAGCAATCTATCACAAAACCCCTTCATAAGTCGAAGAAGCGAGAGATACAGTACCCGGGAACTACAAGGCAATTAGCCTTCATCCGATGCTCTCAAAACTACATGAAAAGGCTGTGGCAAATCAGCTAGCGTGTCATCTAGATCAATCAGGTATTCTTCAGAATAACCAATACGCCTACAGAGCACGTACTAATACGCAGGATGCTGTACTAAATATCACTGAAGGTACCTATCTTCCGGAATATGAATCATAAATGATTCACTCTTATTATTGTTATTATCGGAGGTATTTCACGACCCAAATTGGATCGGTTGAACGGTGTTCAGCTTTACACTCTGGCGCCGGGTCACATCCCGCGACCTAAGGCTCAGAGCACTTTGCGAATGATGTGCGCTGTTCCAAGCAGAACGCTCTTCTTAAAGGTGCCTGTGTGGAGATGGCCGCACTTCAGCTCTCGCAGGGCAGTCTTGAGATTCTTGGACATTGCCCCCAGAGCTCCGATGACCACTGGAACGACGTTCACCTTCATCTGCCACAGTCTCTGGAGTTCGATGGCAAGGTCACGCTACTTTTCCTTCTTCTTCGCTTTCTTGTCCACGATTCTGGAGTCGAAGGGGATTGAAATGTCGATCAGTTTGGCTGACTTCTACTGTCTGTCTTTTAAGACGATGTCCGGTCGGTTAGCGTGAAGTAGTAGATCAGTTTCCATCCTCTTGTCCCAGTAGATCTGCATGACTTCGTTTCCAACCACAGGCGCGTGTTCGTGCTCGTACCACCTCTCACTGACCGGGAAGTTATGGATCCGCAGGAAGATCCAGTGAAGGTGTCGAGCAACTTTATCGTGCCTGCGCTTGTAGTCCTTTTGCACCAGCACTCCGCATTCGCTAATCACGTGGTTGATGGTTTCATCTGAGCTCCTGCAAATTCTACAGGCCCTAGGGACGTTTATCTTGTCAATCTTGTTTCAGATGTACCTGGTTCTGAGGGCTTGCTCCTGAGCTGCCAGGATGGTGCCTTCTGTTTCCCGTTTCAGCTCACCTCTCAGAAGCCAGTTCCAAGAGTCTGGTACGATTTTGTCCTGAACAGCTTCGAGGTACTGGCCGGACATCTTCATACTCTTCCATTTGTTAGTCCGATCGAGGCGGCGTCGCTCTTTGAAATGGTCAGCCGTTTCGGTCTCTTTCAGCAACTTCGCCTCGATTAAGCAGCGTGCCCACGGGTCGTCGCTCTCTTTGAAGTGTTGGGAGAGAGCGCGTTTTCTCCGTTTCGACGCAGTCCTCGACGCTGATGAGGCCACGGCCCCCTTCTCTTCTGTTAATGTAGAGTCTGTCTACGCACGATCTTGGGTGCAGTGCTCGATAGATGGTCATGAGCTTCCTGGTTTTGATGTCCATGTAGGTGCAGTCTTTCTTGGTCCAGTTAACAATGCTAGCAGAGTAACGGACAACGGGGACGGCCCAGGTGTTGATGGCCTTGATGATGTTGCCCCCATACAGGTGTGATTTCAGGATGAGCCGGAGTCGGGTGGGGTACTCCTTCCGAATGGTATCTTTCATCGTTCTGTGGAGAATGGTGTTATACTCCGTGACACCCAGGTACTTGTAACCTGCCTCCTCGATATCCTTGATGGAACCTTCTTCGATGATGATTCCCTCGGATGCAGTAACCTCTCCCCTTTCGATGTTAAGGACTCCGCATTTGCTAACACCGAACTACATCTTGATTTCTTGGGAGTACTGATGGATTATATTAAGCAGCTGTTCTACTTGGTCCTTTGATTTAGTGTAGAGCTTCAGATCGTCCATGTAACGTAGGTGGTTGAGCTCCATGGTACGGCTGTAGTTGTAGCCGTGGCTGGCCTTGTTCAGGGTCTCGGAAAGGGGGATCATGGTCAGGACAAAGAGCAGTGGAGATACGGATTCACCCTGGAATGTGCCCCGCTTGATGCTCACCCTCGCCGAGGTGTTTATTGGCACTTGTGAGCTGGGTCTTCCAGTAGGGCATGGTCGTCGCGATCAGATTGCGGAAGTTGCCGGCGATGCCGTAGATTTCCAGACATTCCAGAATCCAGGAGTGAGAGACCATATCGAAAGCTTTTTTTTCACTCAACCCCAGCCATACTTAGATTTTTCTTTTTGCTGCTGGCATTTTTCGTGAGGAGTTTGTCGACGAGCAAATGGTCCTTCGTTTCTCTGGTGCTCCTGCGGCATCCTTTCTGTTCGTCGGGTAGGAGCTTCTTTGAGTCTAGGTGTTGGTAGACTCGCTCGTAGATTATGCCCGTCAGCACCTTCCACATGAGCGAGGTACACGTTATAGGGCGGTAGTTGCTAACCTCCGTGCCCTTTGTCTTGCCCTTCTGGATTAGGATCGTCCTCCCTGTGGTCATCCAAGTGGGCACGGTTTCACGTTGCCGGCATTGGTTGAGCTGTGCAGCAATTCCGAAGAGCAGCGATGGGAAAGTTTTGATCCAGTAGCCTGGCACCATATCTGGTCCGGGTGCTTTCCAGTTCTTGGTCTTGCTCAACTCTTTTTGAGATGATGACTGGTGATGGTAAGGTCTGGATCTGCTGCGACGTTCTTTTCTTTGACGTCGTGGAGCCATTCTGCGGTATTGTTGTGCCATACCTCTTTGCTCCAGATGTCACTTCAGAATCAGATGCTCTCTTCTGCGTTGGGCGAGTCAAAGCTCGTCTTTTCTCCTCGAAGGGTTTGATAGAGGCGTTTCTGGTTGGTCTTGAATAGCTGGTTCTGATACATTCCAGCTACTCTGGCCTCAAAGCGTCTAACTTTGCTCCTTTTAGCAGATAGCCGCTGCTTTAAGGCATCTTCTAAGCTGGCTAGGCCGACTTCGAGGCACCGGTACATCGATTCGAGCAGCGTCTTCTTTTCTTCGTCGTGAAGATTTCCTCTACGCCATTCGGAGATCCAGCTGAGATGTTTCCTGATCTCAGCAATGTTCTTCTCGAGGCTGTGCTTTCAAAGAGGATACTTTCTAAGCTGGGTCAGTTGCGATCGGGGTTTTACCTAAGGATCCTCTCTGCGAGGTCTGCTCCAGCTTTGATTAGGGCGTTCGTCTCAGTGATGTTGTTGGTGTGGATTTTAGCAATCACTGCGTTGATGCAAAGAGCAGCTGCTCGAATCTTCGGTTCCGTTAGATGTCGTAGGCTAGGATAACCTTTTGGCGTCGTTTCTACGCTGGAGTTCCGGAGTAAGTCCAGCAGCTCCAGTAAGTCACTCCGCTGCTGGTCGGATAAGTCGGGTTCTGTCTCTTCGTCCATCGAATCGCGCAGGCTCATATCGTGGGCCAGTAAGTGCCGAGGCCCACGTAGTGGCGACTGGTTGGAGTCGTCAGAGTTGATCTCAGATGGGACATGGTTCGACAAGAGGGTACTACTAAGGTCCTGGTTAAGATGACCTTCTGGCGTTATTTCTACAATGGATTCAGGAGTAAGTCCAGTGGCTCCAGCGAGTCGCTCCGCTGCTGGTAAGACAAGTCGGGAGCTGTCATTTCATCCTCTGATTCGCTCAGGCTCATATTGTGGGTTGGTAGGTGCCTAGGCCCACGTGAGAGCGACCGGTTGGGGTCGGCAGAGTCGATCTCAGATGGGACAGCTACTAAGTCGGGGGCTTCCTCCGATGGATTGGAGGGCCGCCTAGCAGGTGCCAAAGGTGGAGATATAGGCGGGGTCACGGGTCGATTTGGTACCTGGCGAGCAGGTTTATCGGTATATGGAGAGGCAGCTTGAGCTTCCATCCGTGCAGCGATTTGTAGCTGTTCCTCTTCGCTGAAGAGATTCTTGCCGCAGATCTGCCGAATCTGGCCACTCAGAGTAGCCTGTGGGAAATTGCCCGGGATACCTCTCTCGTCCCACAGCAGCTTGAGGCCCCTAAGATAGCCGGGCCCCTCGTGCTTGCTGGCAAGAAAGCACTCCCACAGAGCAACTCGGTCTTCCTTGGACAACGGACCACTTGTGGCGCACGTGTCCATGCGCTAGAACAGTCGCCTCCTCCGCCCTTGGCGGAGAAAGGGGAGCCTACTCCCTTACACTCTCTTCTCCAGTAGCATTCACACGAGCGTCGGAATCCTGGCTAACCAATTCCGATGGGTGAGTACTGCGTTCACGAACGGCCCCTGCCTCACCCACAGGAGACCCGACGAGCGATGTACCCGTTCTAACTAGGGTACCCTTCTCGCCGTTAGAACGAATTACCTTTGCTGGCCTCATTTTCATGGTTGCCTGGTAACCTTGAAGCGGCGGGGCTTGTTAACCATCAGGCGGCGGGGCACCTTAGCATCTGCGAAGATGGACTGCCTTTCAGGGCTTAGGAGTTCCATCTACCCTAAACTGTCGAACGCACTCAATGAGTTGGCTCTTCCGCCTGGATCAGCCGTTGTTCTTCTCGTTGGCCACCTTCGATTTAGATGGTCCTTTTCAGCCATCAGGAGTGCTCGACCCTCCAACTGTAAGTTTGTACGCCCGTTTAAGCCGAGATTCAGCATGCCCAACCGGTGACCTATAGGAGGTGACTGGATTAGCAGCCAGTCTTTCGGCACATTGTCGTTGGTCTTCGATGTTCCAGGGCTCATCCGGGTATTGCTGCGCATTTCCTCGCAACAGGGTCCCCTTAAGCACCCCCTGTGTCTGACTCATTCATACGCCCCGATGGATTCACGGGCCGGTGGTCGAGACAGGGTTTGCCAGTTATCCCGCTGGGGGTCAGGTTTATCATTGTTATTATATTGAATAGTTTAAGCGTCTGTCCCCACAACGATGGCGATTTAACAGAGGAAGAAGTAATGGGCATATAGTATGACGATAGAAATATAGGGAACCCATGCACGAAGGTGTTCCCACACTGGATCAACACGCATGGGAATAGCAAGTCAGGAAAGAAGAGAAAAAAGCTTCACTTTTCTACTACGCGCGTGGCCTGCGCGTTATCAGGCCGGCCCCATTGTCCGGCAACCGGACGCCGCTTTGTTTGTATGAGCTGGCTTTGGGTTCGGGGCTCTGGGTAGCCCCTGAGTTGGAGGAAATGCCACTCTAGAGGCGGACGAGACCTTTTTGGTCCAACGGCATCCCTGAGAGGAGATGAACAGGCTGGTGCCATAGCTGGTTACTCAGTCTTCCGCAGTCTGCTCCTCTCTTCTTTCCCTCGGGTAGTACCACCTGATGCTCTTTTCCTTTCCTTTCTCTTCTTCCTCTTTTCGGCCAAAGCCCGTACTGGTATGGCAGGGTCTGGGGCGCGTAGATAGCTGGCCGCTCTCGTTGCTATCACGGCTGTCGATTTGCTTTTTTTTGTAATTTTTTGATGATTACCTTTGCTTATGGTGTATGTTTATTTATTGTTCTTTGCGTGCCTGATAACTAGATATCCGAACGTGGGAGAGAACCCCGGTCCTCGTGGTTTTGGGTCTCGCTCCTGCCGGATCTTGTGCACTAATGTTCGGGGTTTATATGGTAATTTGGCTGAACTAGCTGTAGCCTCTTCCAAATATGACCTTGTGCTATGTTCGGAGACGCTCGTCTCAAACCATCGCCATATTTCTGAGCTGATGATCCCGAACTTTGAAAAGCCAGTGCTGCGGTTGCGAGACTCTTGCCCTGGATTTAGGGGATTGGCTGCTTACGTTCGAAAGGGTGTTGTTGTGTCCAGGCAGAGTGAATATGAGTGTCCATGCTGCGAGACGACGGTGCTGCGAGTCAGGAACTTTTATTTGTTCTCAGTATATCGCAGCCCTTCTGCTGATGATAGGGTCTTTGATTGTCTCCTGGATGCAATGGCTAGAATTCAGTGCTCGGATAGGCGTTCTGCCTTTGCCTTTATGGGTGACTAAGTGTCACCATGTAGAATGGTTAGGCTCTGTGAGGACTGATTGCCATGGTCATGCAGCCTTCCACTTCGCGAGTGCCTCTGGTTGTGAGCAATTGGTTGGAGGTCCTACCCATTTGTTAGGTGTTCTTGACCTACTGATGACTGATGTTTCTTATCTGATTGGAGTCTCAGTGGTGTCTCCCATTGGTCCCTCGAACCATGGTGCCCTATCTGCGACGCTGCAGGTTCGTCAGCGGGTCCCCAGAGTCACTGTTAGGCGTGAAATATTTTTGAAGTCCAGAGTGAATTGGGATGCTGTCTCTGGTGCCATC
>LQNS02278096.1:27722329-27737580 GCA_001587735.2 Parhyale hawaiensis | reverse complement strand
GGGGGGGGGGTCATTTGAACCCTCCATCAAATTGGCGCCATCGTTCTTGATGATCCGCGGTCGACTGCAGCCGCACTTATTCCTCTGGGGTCAATGGGCCTATATCTGTAGCATAAACCAGGGCGTGTGGGTTTCCAGTTGAGGGTGCGGTCAAATTTGACTTTACCTTTCACTTTTTATATTGAGCTGGAAATCGGTTATTTCTTCGGCACCAATGAACCTGATATCCATGTCAGTGTGAACTTACAATCACATTTCACACAGTGAAACTCCAACTTGCAATCGAATTTTCCATGTGACATTTCAAATTTAAACTATTTACAGTTACTCATTAATGCCAAATTTAAGTTCATTAACCGATACGTTACTTTAAGTAAGGGAACACGCTTCACGTACACGTCTTAAAGGCATAGGATCGGGCTTGAGGTCTCTTCGCAGTGTTCACTCTTGTCATGCGCGAAAGCAACAAATAGCATCGGCCCACCAATTTGCGTATACTTGCTTCCCATGACCGTCCCTCCTGTACATCTCAGGCAGGAGCTTTGAGGCATCAACTTCTCGCCCTTTCCTTTGACCGTCACCTCCATTACCCAATCCCCATCCGAAGTTCTCTTCGGACGGAACTCGCAGATAAGCGCCAAGACAATATGAGAATTTTCAGTTACTCAATCATCAGCAGCCACCCATACAGGAAAAGGAAATGGAGAAAGGGCACGAATAAATAACTGAAACGGATTATCTGCGCAATGTCATTAGCAGCAAAGTAAATCCATTATTTTAACGATGTCTACTACGAGCCTCACCTCACTGTCACTTGTGTTGTTTCTAATTAGGCCTACACAAAATATTTCGAAAATTTTTCCAACGATCTAAAAACACGTTTTTGTTCATCACCTATTTGCCCAGTCATTTGTTAATATCACGTTACAGTTTAAATTGCGTATCTACATCGAGTTCCGTATCTTGCAGATTTTAACTTACCTGAAGATGGCCACCGTTGCTGACTGATACGTAGCATTTTATTCAGTCTGTTTGTTTTTTTCACGAATAGTACTAAAATAAGCGATGAACAAAAACGTGTTTTTGAATCGTTGGAAAAAGTATCGAAATGTTATGTTAAATATAGTGCTGATTCAGAGTTTCTTATTTAAACAGAGGAAAATTAGTTCCAAATCTTCTTCACAGCGTCAGATGTATTAGGGTGTGTCATACGAGGGCCAAATTTTTTCGAGTTTAAAAGAACGGCCCATAGAAATAATGATGCAGGTTTATGTGCAAAATTACGTCATAGCCTCAAATTGATAGACTTGAGTTTTTGCTAGGTAAATTTTAACGAACTTTACGAAAATACTGTATTTTTACCCCTTCTTCTAACCCTGTGGAATAGCTTCTTCAGAATGAAGCAAATGCTTTAGATTGGTTGCATTGAAAATGGGTATAGCCTATATCGGTGAAACATGGTATAATAGTGGTTTAATATGCCTCCAATAACCAAAATCATCAAAAACAATGACCAGTTAAACCCTTTAATTAATTCCGTGTCCTTCTATACCATAGAGGGCGTAGTCTTTCTTGCTGGTATTCCTATTCATCACATTCCTATTGACCATCTGAGCTGGAATGTGGCCTTCCAGCCTCTTATGGCTACACACTGACAGTTGGCTTCACTCACTTGCAGTACACATCCTTATATACTTTGGGTAAGGGCCAGAAAGAACATATGTGGGACTGTTCAGCAGGAATCAGACTGGAACATTGTTGAGGCTCCAGGTAAGAGGAAGCTCACGGCTAGTCTAGATACTAGCTATATCTTTGAGATCAGTAAAGGTCTTGGGATTTAAATTAATCCTAAATAGGAACCTCTCTGTCCTTGAAAGAATCACCAAATGAATCACCTTACCTGCACCCTTTCACATAAGTCTCATTTCCAATATGGTGACGGCCACTCTTCTCTCCTCATCCTTACTGCAGAAATTTTTCTGCAAAACTACCCTGTGATGAGCATACCAGGAAGATCTCCTTGCAGCCTGCTATACAACCTAAACTTTTGCTGATTGGCTCATCAGGAGATACCAAAAGATAGAAAAGAAAATGTCTCTGACCTTCAGAGAAAGATGGCTTGACCTTCATGTGGAACCATCTTGGCAAGCTACACCCACGATAAATTGAACAGTACTTTTCAAGTTACAAAGCTGGGTACCTTTAGTTTCTAACAAAGGGACCCATGTTGTGAAGGAGGTGAGAGGTATTAGGCATTATAAGAAGATTTAAGCCTCCCTAAATGAGTACTAAGCTCTTCTAAGAGAGGAAAACTAAGGGACATATAGTATGTCGATAGAAAAACGGGGAACCCATGCACGAAAGTGTTCCCACACAGGATCAACGCGCATGGGAACAGCAAGTCGGGAAAGAAGAGAAAGAACAGACAACAGTAAGATCAGTAGGAGTATGAAAGTGGAAGGAAGCAAAATGGGCACGAAAGGCAGACGTCCCGAAGGCCTAGCTAATGGCTAAGGTAACATACACAAACCCCCTAGGGGCGCTACTCCCCATGACATAGGATGGGGTAACCTAACTAACATAACCCTATGGCCCATCCTATGCCCCCGAGGAGGTGAGAACCGTTGTGAGCCTTATAGGCTGCGAGCCTCGGGCAATTTGCAGGTCCATGAGGCGAGACGGCAAGTAATGACAGCATTTCCTAATATACAATCATAGTACTGGTCCAAACTGGTCATCAAGCACAGTCTGTGCAAGCTGAACGTTGGGAGAACCAGCTTTCATTCCTTCAAAGTTCAAATTTATATCTCTCCCTTAGGGACCGAGTCCAGCATCGCGTCTTGAGAACACGGTTATCTGTTGCTTGAAAGAGTTTTGCCATTGACTTGTATCTTCTGGACTAGATGCCTAAGTGGCAACACGTTCGTGCAGAGGTTGTAAATAATTCAGACCAGCTTCCTCTCAAGCTTTTGTTCTATCCACTGCATAAGCCTTCGACGCTTCCAGTAGCTCAGTCCAAGGTTGCTGACTCGCTCATTTTCAAGACAGCGGAGGTTCGAACCCACTCAAGATAAGACAGTATTGATGTCGGTGCATGCTGAGCATCAGAAACTTTTTCACACGTAGCTGGGGGAGGGACATTGTCCTCAAAGTCGGGGAGCGGAGTGGTTTAGTTGGTGTTCAAACAATACAGCGCCATATCCTAAACAATCCGTACGTAGTCAGCTGCATGCATACACTCCTCTGGACCCTAGTGGGTATTTAAATGCAGTAGAAACTAGTGTAGATGGGTTTCGTAGTAGGGGTGGGCGGTCACGACGGCTTTCCCTTCTACCTCGAATCGTGTTGGTGTTGCCCCTTCAATGATATACCGTACAACGTTCTTGTATATGCCCATCTCTGTGAGCCAGTTCACAATGTTGTTTGTCACAGTCTCAGCGGGTATAATGGCGTCAGCTTTTCCTGAATTGAAATGCCAGAAATAACTTCCTTCCAGCTCACTGCAACAGGTGTGGTGTTCCTTCCCCACCATAGCAGGGAATATCTCAGAACAGTTTCATAAACCCATTGGTGTCATCAACAAATAAGGAAATGATTCCATGTTCTCTCATCTCCTCAAACTCTTCGATTACCGACAAGTTTCTCTTGAATGCTAACAACTTTGTTATTATTCATCACGAAGTGAGCTTCGTCATGTGTTATCAAACTATCGTCAATCCAGGCAACTGATGCGATCTTAGTAGTTTCTCTGAAATGCGTGCGGTGTCGCATACAAGCCTGAGCAGTATTAGAGATATCCTTCATATCTCGAATTTTAGGCTTGGAATCGCTATTTTTTGGGTTGGGAAGAATCATCGTTCTTTTGAAAAACTCTGTTCAGCAGTGGGGGTATCAGTTGGCATTGAGGCAGCTTGACTCCAACTAAGGCCCTCTTTCTCTCAGTACGACCTTCTCAATTTTCTGTTCCTCGGCAATTCATCATTTCTGCTAATTTTTGTGGCAATATTCGGGCATATTCAGGCTAAATAACATGAGAGCTTTTATACTGCCACTCTCCTCTCCAAGCTTTGACGAATGTTAGTTCAGTCACAGGAACCTTTCTATCGCGTTTGCAAAGACAGGAGGTGTGGGCCTCGGATTCACATTCCCGATCAAATCAAAACTCTGGACAGAAAACTATTGGGCTCCTGTAAATGACAATGTCATAATTAATCCAGTTGCTTACTAGAACTGTCTTTAGTTGCAATGGTCCCTCTTCAAAGAGAGATATCTCTTAGACAGAAGTAATGTTCATTTTTAATCAGAAATAGAGCTGAATTTTGACAAATGAAAATTTACTTCAAAATTTACCTAGCAAAACGTTACAAAATATTAAAACAAAAATTATTTCCTCTTTATATGCATAGAAATGCCCCAAGAAAGTGATGGGCCGTTAGTTTTCGCGGACCTTCGTTCATATGACACACCCTAATATGTACATAACAAACCCTCCCTCATTTTCCCGGTATTGTTTTATATCTGAAAAATTTGTTCCAGATCACTTTTTTTTTTTTTGTACATCGACAGTATCAAACATTTTGACAAAAAATAGTCAATATCATAAAGCTTCATGCAAATCTTCGAAGATGATTGAGACAACAAAGTAAGAATTAACTATCAACCAGTGTTGAAGCACAAAGGAAAACTTTATGGCGTCTACAGACAGATCAAATAATTAATAGCAGCTGATTCACATCTTCTGCACAGTCCTTTCTTGTTAGATGATCTGACTGGAACAGACTTCCGGTTTCAATGTAGGATTAATGCAGCCATAAATCTATAAACTTCCCGACAGGCATGGGCAATCCTGTCGAAAGAAGGAACAGGTCCAACCCTCACGATGAAGCTGATGGCTGACAGTCTGGTAGTCATGTTCTTCATCCTGCTGGTGATGGCGGGTGTTGGACGGTCTTATCTCTTCGCCTTTCTTGCAGGTGAGACGATTATTTTGGATGGTTCAAGACTCGTGGCGCTCTCAAGACTAGTCCAAATCATATTGTACCATTACTTCTTGTGGACTATTTTTAAAAACGGTGAACTTTCCACGACTTATGTCGTGTTCCGTACGGCTACGGCAGCAGGCTCAGATATGTTTAAAAAACTCGTAATTTTAGATAAACAGGCATGAAATATCCGGAGTTTTACGTACATAGCGTCAATGAGTGAATGCAACACACGAAAGGGGTTGAACAATCCAACCTATGTTTTGCGACGGAAATCAAATAATTTTTCACTGTCTTTTCCAGGTGTCACGCTGTACACAATAATTGGAACGGCTCATAACTATATCCACCAGCGGGACAACTTCAGGATGTACTACTTCGACCTCACTTCCCTGTCTTCATGGGAATGGCGAATCAGCCACGTCCTGTCTCACCACCTGTACACAAACACTCTCTACGATTATGAAATCTCGGCACTTGAACCATTCATACGCTTCCTTCCAGAACCAAACAAACATTTTCTCCACAAATACCTCACTCCTTACATCTGCCATCTTGCTATGATTGTGGCTTTTATTCCTGAGATAATCAAGAGGATTGTGGGAATATGTCTCGACTTTCAGACTTTCAAGTGGCGCAATGTTTTACCATTGCTAGAATGCGCAGTGCTCATCGTACTCACCGGCAGCATCAAAACCGGACTAGGGTGAGCTTCTCACTTATCTATTCTTTGTTTATACGTCAGTTTAAGTCTCCATATACATAGCATAGACGTTACAACCAAGTAACAGGGACACTTAGTTAAAAAGTTAGTATCTCAAGAACACCAGTAGTAAGGTGCGAGGTGTACGTAGCTCGGGAAAGAGCAATTGTAGCAATGTTCCCTCCAATACTTTTGCAAAGGTAAGTTGAAGCCCGAGTAGAAAACCCAAAGTAGCAGCGGACCTTACGTGCAGCACAGTTATGCTGACGGTCTCGGGCACGATCACCAGGCCAAGTGATCGATTTTTGTCATAGCACTCGGCGCGCTGAATCAGTAAAACCTGCTTGGTGTGCATAGTTATCGTGGAGGTACTTACCTTAGGGTAAGGGGAGGTGGGTCGTTGAACCTTTCACTAAATGCGCCACCCGGAACGCCTTAGAGCATGTTCTAAGTGGGCAACTGCCGGAATTCAACTTCGATGGGAGGATGAGCAGGGAAATGTGACAGTTTGAAATGGAATCTGTGGCACCGAAGTACTCATGGGACCTTTTTCTTCGAGGCGAGTGTGACTGGCCAGACATATCTGCAGATTATCCAGCAGGAGGTTGTTTCCCAGATGAATATGCACTTCAAGAGCCAGTGATATGAACCGTTCCGCTACGTTTGTGGGCACAAAACGGGGTTCAGCTCGCCGTCTAATTGATTTCCAAAATCTTCCAAAAGAACTTTTCAATGAGCGTGTGGTAGCTGTGGATCATCCCATTGAATGGGCGCCCTAGGTCACCTGACCTCACCCCCTGCGCTTACGTCTGTAAGGATTATCTGGAAAACCGAATGTACACCACGACATCACGAAACTTGGAAGAATTGCGGCATCACATTCGCAGAGAAGTGGATATCCTCAGGAATAATCCCGACGTCGTCAGGAAAAGAGTTGGTGACATTCGCCGGCGATGTATATAGACTTTGTACGGATAGAGGAGTGGGCCACGTCCAATCTGTTGCCGCTTGGAGGATGTTGCAGATCAACATGGTTACATGATAAAACGTGTTTCTCTACCATGTTTGTATTATGTTTTGCTAATTATGATGTGGAAAAAGGTGTGATAAATGTTTTCTATTGATGTTTTTTATTACATTCGAAGTGAACCAGCAACGTTTTCGCACCCCAACCTCTGGCTTATGGTACTCAGTCATGCAAGGGTCTAGACAATTAATCATGGTGTCATTTCAAAGCTCGTAATATCTGCTTCAAACTGACTTCTTGATGATGGATGAAGATTGCTTAGTTTGGTCATGTTAGCCTTTTTAATTTGGGTTACCTTTTTTATGAGACACCCTGAACATAACTCGATTTTGGTAGCGGGGCGCTTACAGGGTTATTTGACTCAGCACCTCCTAGCATTTCAACTCATCGAGAGAAACGCTGTCTTACGAAAGAAGAGGACGAGCAAAAGAACGCATAAACAGGAGCAAGAAAATGAAAGGATGCGAAGTGGACATTGAGAGAAATACCCGAAAGCCCTGCTGAAGCTAAGGGCCCGGGCACACCAAAAGCAATTCAGCGAGACGCTAGCAGGCAGGTTGACAGTTTTTGAGAAGCACGGAAGGCATTGGAGCGCGCACAGCGGCCTGTTTAACATCTGTTGTTCGGTGTGCGCGCTCCAATACATTCCGTGCTTCTCAAAAACTGCCAGCTTTTGTTGAACTGCTTTTGGTGTGTCAGCGCTCTAAGGTAACCTAGTGGAGTGGCTCTGGAAGCTCTTCCTCTGATACACAAGTGTGTCTGCAACCGACCTTTCGAACAAATGGATTGCTTGGCATGATCCAGTGATCCTACATGCATGGTAATGTTTATGTCATTCATAAAAAAAATGATCTTGCCTCCAGGCTATTCGTGACGATGGTCTGCACAACGAGCTTTATATTCGCTTGGACAGGCTTCATAGCTGCTCACCACCATCCCGACATCTACCACGCTTACGACACCTTCAGGACGGACCCGGACTGGGGACTCTGTCAGCTGGATGCTGTCAGGGACAGGTGAATATATAAAAATAGTAAGAACTGATAAACCAATTCTGCCATTTTATATCGTGTCCACTAGCCATATGCGGTCACCAGTTGTGTACGCCAGAACAAGCGAGAGCTAGCTGACAAGGTGGAAAAGAGGCAGGCACAAGAACATAGTGAATACATATTCAAATCGAATTACAGCAGTGTACAGAGAACACGGCACAAAGAGCAAAAACAAAGTAACAGTAGTTGAATCTTCGACACGGTGCGATGCTGAGCCAAATATTCAGCAGCGAGATACGGTTCTTCATGCCGGCATTCCGTTCTTTTCAAATACTGCCTGCGTGCCAGCTTCTCGCTGAACTGCTTTTGGCATGTTTCGGCCCTTATAATGAACACTGACTGGCTTGGTATCGCGGCTGAGGGCGTATGCCCAATCGTATGAGATACCTACTCTAGTTTGATGCAACATAGCAGGTGTGTATAAGAAGGAACAGAGAAACGTGATGCATCCATTTGGCAGTTACTTCTCTTAGAAGAAAGTGGTGAGAATATCACCACATATCTCTTGTTGTACCACCTTACTTGCAAAATCTTTAAAAAATTCTAGCACTGAAAAGTTACAGTTCTTCGATGAAGCAACAGGCATGAGAGTGAATATATACGGTGCTTAAGCTTCCCTAGACACAACGACGGCGTATCATGGGATGAAAAGGAAGGAACATGTAATATGTTTAATAGAAACGTGGAATCTAAGCATGAAGGTGTTCCCTCATACTGGAGTATGAAATAGTATGGGAACAGGTAGTCAGGGAAGAAGAGGAAGATCCCAAATCATTATCTGTAGCAGTATAAAAATGGAAGGAAGCAAAATGAACGCGAAAGAGACTATCAGGAGCCTAGCTTAGGAAGGGTAAGATAACCTATAATATATAAGACTTCCCAGGGCGCGTTACTTCCCGTAACATAAGATGGTCAATCCTAATTAACTACAAGATAAGTATAACCCATCCTAAGCTCCTATGGAGGACACTTGACTTAGCTATTAATTGTGGCAGATGTTCACCGACGAAATAAATAATCCTAGGTAAAGCTGGAGTTACTCGCTGCATGAGTCACAGACGTGAAAGTTCCCTCCCCCTCCGAAGGACTAGTAACTGTTGGTTAAACTTTAAATAACGCTTTCGCAAAAAAAAGAGAAAACCTATTTCACACGGAAGGTAAGGCCACGTTGACCGGTCAGTAAACAAGATATCTCTTTGAAAAAAAACTATAGAGCTACGACCTTCCAACCCTTTAATTCATAGCAGAAACCACAATAGCCTACACTGACGGTCCACTCGAAATCGAACATTGCGTGGGTTCCAAAACTTATTTTTACAAGTAAAATTCTATAAAAATTTTCTTCAGTAATGCGAGGATGTCAGAAACCAAAATCATAGCTACGCAAGGCTTCATATTATGATTCTGCTTGACCTCTCTTAATTCCTTAGTTCGTTCCGGGGTTAAAATACGACAGTTACACTCAGTAATGAGTCAGTATTAGACAAGGGAAAATTAGGACACCCTGGATAGTGGATCCTGCTTGCAGGTCGAAGGTAAAAGAATTGCTGAGCGACCTGGCCCATATCTTCACGGTTCACTGGTATGAAACTGGTGTGACATATTGAAAACTATGCTTTATTTTTTGGAATTTCCGCCGGTTCCTGCTATTTATAACTCTTTCCAGCACGATATCATCGAAGTTGTACAGGGCTGGGGCGATTTTTAAAACGTCGGTGTCTAGTCTACGACATTATGATGAGGGCGAAACAGTGGCGACTTTGTCGCAAAATTTTCCGTGAAAATATTAATAACAATACAAAAATATTAGCGGGACCCGTGGAAGCTCCACGGTGAATTTTGGCTTCTTTAAAATGTAGTAATCCTAAACTACGCTTTATGGCTTTAGTTTGACCTAATATAGCTCTTCTAATCGAACCTATCCCAATATCCTCTCTTTTTTTTCTTCTCTTTTCCCCTAACATAACGGCAAAAGCTCATAAAAGGCCGGGCGTAAGTTTCGGTGTCTACTGCTGCCTATCTAATCTAATCCTAGGTCTCATATATGAACTCCGTCGAATCTTAAATCAGTTGCGCAAGAGAGTCGAAACATGAAGCGTTTCTCCCTACCCCTTCGCTCAAGTTGCCACTGATACAATTTCCACCTGTTGAATGTTGTGATGCATAAACACTGTTCAAAATCTGAGCTGTCACAGCAGGGGCACAGAGAGCGCTCCTTTCCAAGTTGTGAACATTTCTTTTAATTTCTAGAGAGTTAAGATTCGCAACGACACGTATTTTGAACCGATGTGTAAACACGTTTAGCTGTTGTCACGCTCACTGAAATATTCGTTGCAAGAACGTGAAACGTTCCCGTGTTCTCACTCTGTGAAGCGGGCTTAACGCAGCCCGTCTAAAATTGTTACACACTTCATACAGGCCTGGTCTATCTAAACATTCTGACATCACGTGTGGACCTCGCAAACGTTCTGCTAGTACAGGATTCACACCTGTAGCGTGATACAAACAGAGTCGGCAAAACCATAATAAACACAAACGCCTCGGAAGTATTTCTCCGGCTCGCTTTGTACCGTATTTGGATTGTCATGAGACACCAGCAAAGTGAATACCATATACGATGTCAATATCGGTATGCATGATACGAGAGATGAACTTCATGTTTTCTTTCCAAAACTGACAATTTTATCTAGAAGCGAAAAGCAGCACAATCATTGCAATTTCTTCCAACCAAAATATGAGCTTCGTGCAAGTTGAAATGAAGGTTCCCCGACCTCATACTGAAAGCCTAACATGCAGACGTACGAGTAGAATAATCCGCTATATAATAATACAAAGTTGTTGGTTGGTTTATTGCTGTAGTGCTGGCTTGCTCCTTTTCGCAGTTACGCTCTTATGGACTAAGAGAAAATTCATCTACTGAATAAGAAGTCGAGATACCATGAAATTCCAGGCCTGAATTACGATACCAAATAAAGTTTCTGGAATATATGCTCTAAAATCGAAATACTGCATTTTTGGCAGCTCCTTCATTTTGAAAAGTAGCTCGGTGTTATATGATTCTTCTTTTGAAGCTATGTGGTGTCCAACGAACGGAATCAGTAAGGAACACCTAGTAATGCTTCAACATACACTAGTTTTACATAGAATAAAATACGGCGAGCAGTATTATTCTGTATGAGATACGGCATATTTCACTGCACAGCATATAATAAAGTCTGTTGTTATACTGAAGACAAATACAACAGTATTACCAACTGTTATATAGTCTGTTAAGTCCCAGTGAACAGGTCTATACGCGATCATAAGCGAGATCCCCAGTGCAAAGAAAAAAGTGCAATGTACCGTTCAATAAATAAAATCAGCTAACAAGAAAAAATGACAGACTTGTGAGCTTTTGTACAAGTGCACTTGCCGGACAAATTTTTTAGTATAATATCTATTACTTTTATGAGCGTGCGAATATCCTGAAAAACTAATGAAATTCAATACGGCCATATAACAAATTTGGAAGATTAGCTCCAGAGATTAAACGTGTTTTTTTTTCCCGCAGCTATTGCGGATGGAAGTTACGTAATTGGATATTGGGTTGCTTGAAAGATCGTCCACTAACATCGCATGTTGAGAATTAACTGTCCAACCTCCGCCTTAGTCTACCAATTGAAATCACTTCGTAGCTATCGAGCGAAGAATGTATCGATTTCATTTAAATTGAACTTGGTCACAATTTTTACCCATGAAAGTATTTACTACCTAAATATTTAGCAGAGTTGAAGCTTGGCACATTTTATGGCGAGAACAACCTCTCTGTTCCAAAGTTGAGTAATCCTTGTAAATTGTTGAAATGATTTGGATGAGTACGTACCCCAAATTAATTTACAGGCGTGGAAACTTGAAAAAAATAGCTCTTGGGCAAACAAGAGTCGGCACTTATGATTTAAGTGGCACTTAAGTACCATTATTAGTTCCGCATGGTTTTTGAAGATTGAAGTCAAACGCTATCTACACGTCAATCCACACTCTAATGTTTGACAACATAGAGAGGAGTGATAATGAAGTCATTAAATGTAAGAGGCACGCGTGACGTAGTTCCTCGTGTCGCTTTGGAGCGCCGAAGCATGATGCACTTTCGTCCTATCTCTATGTTGAGTTCAAGAACGTTTTCATCGGGCAATGTTGTTATCTGCATTAGGAAAGTTTCAGCCTTATCGGGCAAGGAATCCTGAAGCTTTGATAATGCGGAACTGCAACAAGCACGTCGATATCATTCCCATTATAAAAAGTGATGCCGTAAGGAAATCGCACTAACGAATATTGAGAGCAGAATTGAACCTAAAATTAATTCTTGTGGGGCATAGAAGTTGTCTATATAAGGTGCATGAGCGTTAGGCTAATGAGCAAGGCAGCGTGCGAACTGTTCTGAAGATAGCAGACCAATTTGAGAAAGTATTAATTTCGTAAGTCAAGGCTTGCATGCCCTCGTCAATTACTTTCATCAGTAAATATGTTGCCTTTCGTTATAGTTGCAACAATAAATTTGTTTGTTTAGGGCTTATGCTGACAGCATATGTTTCACTCATGAACACATTTTGGAACGCGCGCTATAATGAACGTGAATCATACCGCACAGTGAGTTTAGGTATCTGGAAGATAATCTGAGGATACAAATTATCAAAGCTGATACATGATTTCATTGGAGTTTAGTATATCGGTGACTCTCGTAAGTTTCCCAACTTGGTCATAGTCTGAGAAAGAAATGCACGGAAAATTCTAAAAAGCTGCAAGACTAACAGTTCTATCACATAAAAGACCATCTCCAGGAAGTACCACAACACTATCACAGTGAGAATTCGTCTCGCTTACTGGTGCATAGTAACCCCCGAAATTAAAAAAAAAAAAACTGTGCGGCAAAAAGGCGAAAATATAGGGAAGAAAGGCTATTTCTTAAAAACACCGCGGCATACAATGAAAGCTACACATCTGAACTGTATCGAAATTCCCTTTTTTGTTTTTTGATAGCCGGGTGAACTAGAACCACACGAAGGAAACGCTAATAAACTCCAATAATTTCTATTTACAGAGTGGAGATAACGGGCTCTTTGTTCCTAGTGGCCATTTCGTTTGGGGATCATACGCTGCATCATCTCTTCCCCACCGTGGACCACTCCAAGCTGCCTTTGCTCTACCCGGCGCTTATTGAAACTTGCAAGCAATTCAAAATTAACTTTACCTTCATGACGCAAATGGAATTGGCACGTGGAATGTATTTGCAGATCAGCTCCTCTAAGCCCAATCAAAACCCACCAAGTTACGGCTACAGAAAAACGCTTCTACCAGGCAGTGTGCAGCAGATGCTTCAGCAGAACAAGAAAAAATGAGATTCAAAAGGTACTACGCATGCTTTGATCCAAGGAGGCATAATAGAGTCGATTGGGCCTGGCTTTGATAGAATGATTTGTAAGGATTGCGAATACGGGTACGCTAAGTTTTGTCTTTTGTCTATGAAAACCGTATATATGTAAAAGAGAAGCCAATGAACCTAAATGATAGCTGTTTGTTTACGAAACACCATGCACGTCATTGACCTACATCATAGTAATGGCGCCTCTTCCAGCCCTTTTACGGTCATATAATATTCAAATTTTTAGCAAAACTAGCGTTGTTCTAACAAGGCCTTTATGAAAGTTGCTGAATGATGTAGGTTTAGCTGGGATAGTGGAAGTTGCATCTTGCTCCGAATATCCCAAATAACAAAGCTATTTAAACTTGACTTTAATACCTCCCGAGAAGATGGGCGCCAGCAGTAACAACATTATAGACAACTGGTAGAAAGAAAAAAGAAATATTCAGTAGAAGTACCTAGGAAATAGAATCAAAAAGCGAAGCGAGCAAAGAAGGAAGACGATCCCATAGTCGAGTACGATCTACTCCTTCGGGCCTAACATATAGCGCGAGTTCTGCGGCACGCAGGTGCAGAAGCGCTAAGACCGCATATTTTCGGCAGGCATTTGGCCAAAGAAATTGACATTAAGTATATTGTTACTGTAGTTAAAGCATTAGCTGCCGTACAGTACTTCTTATCGCAGCCAATTGATGCCAATTGCCACTGCAACGAAGGGTATTAAAACCGTAGGACTGATCTACGCACTTGCTCTTCGTTCAGAGTTGATCTTTCTTGTCGTGCCCATGTAGCTATAGCTATACATTACGCGACATTAGCAGCATCTTTATTTTCAATTTAATCACTGCGAGTAGTTTAAAAGAAACAAAATAAATCTTTCAAGGCAAGAGGCAGCCTTATATTCATAATGGATTTTAATACTAGTTTAGCACACTTTTACTCATTTATTACACAAAAAGCATAAGTTGTCCACAAAATAGTAAAACGCAAGTTTTCCGAGTATCTGTCGACTACAGTAGACCCCGGATAATTATTCATCCTCAGATAATTCAAATATCGTTTAATTACACATTTTTTGAAAATTATGAATTAGCACTACCAAATGTCGAAATATCGGGGGTGTCGATTTGAAACACCAGTAAACCCGGCTAAATCCACAGAGTGACGATTTTTAGGGTTGTCGAAGTGATCACTGTCGAATTGCTTACTCCCCCTGTCGATTGAAACTGGTGATGAAGCACTATTATAGGTTCAGTCTTCTTGCATCTGCAGTGCTATGCGATTGCCACCTTGCTGAGCTCTTGCTGTGTTGTTCGTAGCGTATTTTACTCCTTTTGCGTTGTATATTGTGTGTATTTAATAAACTGTGTGTTTTTCAAGTTTTTTTAACCTTGTACGTTGTATCATAACACTGATTTCCTTGAACTTATCCATGTAGACCTCTGCACAGAGAGCAGTGCATCGTCATACTCATAGACCACTAGTGTTCTATATAGTGTGGAATGTATGCATTTTGCTACACTAGTGGACCCGCGAGTGAAAAATTCAAGCGAAAATAAATATATTTGCCATGTCTAGACCGGTGCCATATCTTCTCTTCTGTGACTTACTTCTTCATCATCACAAGAAATTTTTGATGACTGATGACACTTCTTCATTGATTGTATTTTCCTTACTAAAATACATACATATAGAGCAAAATGCTACGACGACCAACTCAAGAGATGCGCGCTTTTTCTGAGCAGTAGGTACACTTCAATTCGTCTTTTCTCCCTTAGATGACGTGCAAAATATTAACTGTAGCTATTCGTAAGCGCTGAAACGTCACCGATTTCATTTCCGCTGCGTATCCAGAATACACAGTGTGATGGTTTCAGTAGAACTAAATTTTCGCTCCCGAAAAGTTGGAATAACGAATTACTACCTCTACTATAGAGGGAAAAATCTGTTATTCTACGCTTCGCAGATTTGCTACAAAATGTGTACATTGTAAACCAAAAGAAAATATAAATTCGATGTAGAGAAAAAGGAATGAATATCAGACCACGGGAAAGGCAAGAAACGCTGGAAGAGCAAGAACTGCATTCAA